>CAUYRT010081634.1:0-28686 GCA_963574885.1 Lepilemur ruficaudatus | reverse complement strand
TCACTCTTTGCTGACAATGTGACATTATATCTAGAAAATCCCAAGGATTCAACCAAGAGACTCCTGGAATTGATAAATGAATTCAATAAAGTCTCAGGATACAAAATTAATGCACACAAATCAGTGGCATTCATATAAGCCAGTAACAGTTAAGCCGAAAATCAAATCACAGATGGAATACCTTTCACAACAGCATCAAAGAAATTTAAATATTTAGGAATATATTTAACAAAGGAGGTGAGAGACATACATAGGGAGAACTCTGAAACACTGAGAAAAGATATTGTAGAAGATGGAAAACCCTACCATGTTCATGGATTGGCAGAATCAATATTGTTAAAATGTCCATTCTACCTAAAGTGATCTACACAATTAATGCAATCCTTATCAAAATACCATCATCACTCTTTACAGATCTATATTTTGGTTTTATTGCTCTTCATTTCAAATTGTTAATTATACATACAATTACATGCTTATTCTTTCTTGTTCTTAATTAAGATTTCATTGTTTAAAAGTAAAACATATTGATAATCAATATACTACTAAATAAGAAACAAAGACTGCTGACTTCACAGCTCAGGATCAAGACCTGCATTAATGGCTTTCTCCAAAGCTCAGTTTCTCCATTTCACAACTAGACTCTCCAACACTGTTTTTTCTCCTTTACCTTTCCATAAAAAGCCTGAACTCCCCAGCCATGCCTTTCAATAGGATTGGGTCCCCACTCCCAGTTCTAGTGTGGTTGCTAAATGGCCTGAAACAATCCCTGTGACAAGAGCCTACCACTGCTCACTTATAGCCACTGAGTAAATTTCACATTTTAGGGTCTGTTACTTGCAACTTCCCAGTTGCTGTTGTCAAATTCTATTACAGTTGAGTTGCTATCCGTTTATTTGTGTCTAATCAATGCCACAGGCTGGTAACTAATGCCAGACGTGGTCTAGCCTGTTTGAGTCAGGAAACTTTTGTTTCCCAGCAACATTCTGCCCCTATATACTCTTTGCCACAGTGACTGGTTGAGGAACTGAATGACATTAATTGCTTTAGGCCAATCAGAGCTGTCTCCTAAAGCTATAGGTGATTCTATCCAATTCAAAATACATGGCTGTGAAATCTGGGACCTGTTTGGAAGGGAGAGGATTTGCTCTCTACTAAATTTGCTTTTGTTTTGTTTACCTCCAATAAATTATTTTCCACTAGGGATTTAGTTTTATGGTCTCGCCATTTTATGATCTCTGTAATCTCTGTGAATGGGCTAATGTGTGAGAGACTACAGATAGTCTGGTTTGTTAGTTTTTTCTGTTTGCCTAAATGTCTGTCCAGACTGCAAATAAATTAAGAATTCACGACCATTGGGAAGAGAATAGCTCTTTGATTTGGACTGATGAGTTCTGTAATTCTGTGTTTATACTGGACCCATGGTTGAAATTTCAAAATTGAATTTATAATTTTTTTATTTCAGCATATTACAGGGGTACAAATGTTTAAGTTACATATATTGCTTTTGCCCCACTCGAGTCAGAACTTCAAACGTGTCCATCCCCCAGATGGTGTGCTGAAGTTATAAACTCTCTGCATCTGGATGTCTATGCATAATTCATAAATGCCTTTACTTTTCACTGTGTGACAATATTTTACTACCTCAGGATGGTATTAATAAACTAGATTATAAAATCTCTTAAAGGAGTACATTCTGATTAACTTGTACTTATAAATAAGTACCTACATATAAACAGAATATTCCTAAGATTCTCAGAAAATAAGGAAGTTGAACATCTAACTCTTCCAAGTATGGTAGATTTCAAAAGTATCCTTTCAGAAACCAATATGGAGCTGTGTTAAGAAATCAAATTCACATAATTAAGGCAAATCTCTGGCAAATGAGGCTAGTTTAACATTTATGATTTAATAAAAATGGCTATATTTATCCATGTTAAGTATAAGCACAGATTTTTACTCTGTTTGGGTATGTCTTTCCTAAATTTATATAGCTTATTTCTAATAGAATATGCTAGCATCACTTCTACTTAAATGTTTAAGATTATGAAAAATGTAAATTCATTTCAACCAAGTTGAATCACCATTCTGATGAACTTGTATTTCATCAGTAATTATGTCTTGCAATACGGCAGCTTGAAGATAAATTTCTAAGATCTTTAGGTAATATGAAAACTTGAACTAATATTACTTTAAGTTAATTAATGGATATGCACTGAATGCCAAGATCATTTCGAAGTAAGACTAAATACTGAAACATTTATTATTAAGCATAATTTTAAGTTAATATACCTTTTTTCCTTATGTTTATATGCCACAAAGAGATTGTGTCTTTGGATCTATTAAACATGTTCATTTTTGCCACTTTGAGACTTGTATTTGCAGTTAGAGAACGTCCTATTAGCTCTGGATGTTAGCTCTGCTAGTTTGCTAAAATGGTGGCACGTGACAGCTCACAATTATCCACTTCCTAGTTTTCTCTGTGTAATAGCAGTTACTTTGGTTAAAAGTTATAAATAACATGTGCATGAGACTACTACAGTAATGGTGACAGGTACAATATTATGTGTTAGGTAGTATAATGGGTTTTGTTTATTTAGGGAAAAAAAATAGTTTTATCCTAAAATAAAAGCACTCATTGTTCCAGAGTAAGAAAGAGGGTAATTTTCTTAGTCTATTTGTATTGCTATAAAGGAATAACTGAGGCTGGGTAACACATAAACAAAAGAGGTTTATTTGGCTCACAGTTCTACAGGCTGTACAAGAAGGATGGTACCAGCATCTGCTTCTAGGGAGGGACTCAGGAAGCTTCCGCTCATGGTAGAAGTCTGGATGGTGAGAGGAAGGAGGTGCCAGGCTCTTTTTAACAATCTGATCTCTTGGGAACTGAGAGTGAGAACTCACTCATTACCAGGAGGACAACACTAAGTCATTCACAAGGGATCCACCACCATGACCCAAACATCTGCCAGTAGGCCCCACCTCCAACATCAAATTTCAACATGAGATTCGGAGGGGACAAATATCCAAACTGTATCAGTTGTGAAGGACAAAACTTGAATTGATACAGGAAGTTGTAGAAAGTTTGAGGAAAAGGCATTTTATTTGCCTTGGCCAAACCTAGCATAGTGTTGATGGGTTAATTCATAAGATTTTATAAAAGAGCTTGTAGATCCTGTAGCATCAAATATCACACTTACACAAAACTAGAATTTGGGCCAGGCACAGCGGCTCACAGTTGTAATCCCAGCACTTTGGGAGGCTGGGAGGCCAAGGACGGAGAATCACTTGAGGCCAGGAACTTGAGACCAGCCTAGTAAGACCCTATCTCTACAAAAAAATTTAAAAATTAGCCAGGCAAGGTGTTACACATCTGTATTCCTAGCTAATGAGGAGGATTGTTTGAGCCCAAAAGTTCAAGGCTGCAGTGAACTATGATCGGACCACCTGCATTCCAGCCTGAGTGACAGAGCAAGACTCTGTCTCTTACAAAAAATACAAAACAAAACTAGAATTTGATTTTCTCTGTTGAAATTAGAAAATTTTCTTGGATTATTAGTCTGCTATAAGGTACCTACTCCCTAGATAACAAAGATTCTTTGTTTTACCAGAACAATTTTCTGTACTTTTCATATTCTTTACTATGTCCCTGATTAAGTATAAAACAAAGACTTCTCACTTATAAAAAAGCTGAATGCTTTACAATCATGGTATCTTCTCTTTATTTTCAAATGTTTGGATGCCACTTTGAAATGAGTAAGCAAATATTGTTCTGATTCCTGTCTTAAATATTGAAATCTCCTGACAACTTTTGATTTTTTATCCTTACAAATTCAAAAACCTAAATGTAACACAAAAATTTTGGAATATCTTTTGCACCTAAAACTATCTGAGATTTCCAGGAGGACCTCTCAAAGATAACAAAACTTTATTCTTTCATCTTATAAAAGAAAAGGTACTAGAAATAATTGGGTTTGTTACTACTAATGAAATGCATGGGAAGACTCAGTAAATCAGAAGAGATTTGTCAATGCCTTCACTATCACAATAGGCGTCTAATATATTATCATCCTGATGCTGCTCTGCACTGTGTTATCGTTATCAGTCTCTTTTTTTTTAGAGACAGGGTCTCACCCTGTTGCCCAGACTGGAGTGCCGTAGCACAATCATGCAATTATAGCTCACTGCAGTCTTGAACTCTTGGGTTCAAGTGATTCTCCCAAATAGTTGAGACTATAGGCCTGTGCCCACCATACCTGGCTAATTTTTAAATTTTTTGTAGAGACAGGGTCTTGCTTGTTGCCCAGGCTAGTCTAGAACTCCTGGGCCCAAGCAATCTTCCTGCCTCAGCCTCCCAAAGTGCTGTGATTACAGTCACAGACCACTGTACCCGGGCTGTTATCAGTCTTAATTTCTGTGTTTTTTTTTTTTAATGTTAACTTGGTCACACCTTTATTTTTTATTTTATTTTTTTACTTAAGACAGAGTCTTGCTCTGTCACCCTGGGTAGAGTACAGTGGCATCATCATACCTCACTACAACTTTGAACTCCTAGACTCAAGCAATCCCAGTGCCTCAACCTCCTGAGCAGCTGGGACTATACGCATGTGCCACAATGCCCAACTAATTTTTCTATTTTTAGTAGACACAGCATCTCTACTAAAGACTGGTCTCGAACTCCTGGGCTCAAACGATCCTCCCACCTCGGCCTGCCAGAGTGCAAGGATCACAGGCATGAGCCACTGTTCCCAGCCCACCACTTTACTTTTTAAATTTGAATCCAGCATTGTCTGAGCCAATGGTTGTCAACAGGGGATTCACATCACTTACTATAGAGTTTTATTAGTACACAGAAGCTTAGAATCTACTCCAGCCTTACTAAATCTCTTTACTTGATATTTCTTATATATTCCTGGTATATAATATCCAGGATTGTTATATTTCAAGCTTTTTTTCCGTGTAAAACTTATGTTTATCTGCTTTTGTAAATCAGATATAATGTTTATTATATTCTTTGACTTTAGAGTTAATGTTTTTAATTATTCCGCCAAAATTTTTTGATTGACTGTATTAACTTGTTTTGCGCATCACAGAAACAACCAAATTCCACGTCAGTTATATTTTTCCTGAAATAAACTCTCATCAGCTCTTTCATTTTTGAACATTATCAGTAATAAATTAACTACAGCCAAGCCTTTTGTCATCTACATATATTTTCTGTGTTTTAGTCTGATGCTTCCCTCAAAGCCTTTGTAATCAGCTACAGGCCAGAAGACTGTGTCAGGGCCCCATAGAAAGAAGATTATGCCAGGTATTTTTTTGTACAGGCTTCTGATGACACTGCTTAAACAATTTTGAGACCATACCAGTGGCTTATGTCAGAATTTCCAGGACTCTTATCAAGAAACCAATGAGTTCATAAGACTGCTAACCACAGATCCAGTGGAATAAGAATTAGGTAAGGCTGAATGAACTGATGAGGGATGATTGTCATTTTGTTTTGTTGATGTTGTTTGAATGTTCTATTTTTTAGACAAACAAGGAAGCCCCTTTTCTTTCCTCTTAAAGCTATCCGTAACTCGTAACAATTTAGAAGACTCTGCTTTTATGAACTGAAACAATTGTAAATGGTATCTTACTCTCCTCACTTTAGCCCTCCAGAGTTCAGAAACTTAATGAATATTCTTATTTTTAGGACAATAAAGTTACCTGCATGAGTTCAACAAGAATCTGTCCTCCTTTTTACTAGGACATACTTGGAAATGATGTTTTTGCAACCAAGCTCACATTTAAAAATGATGTTCATTCAGTCAGATGTGACCAGACACTTTTAAAGGACTAAGGTAATGCTGGCAAAGCCTTCTTGGGAAAAACTGGCTTACAGAGTTTCCAGCCTTACAGGTGAGTATGGAAAGTCATTTCCTAGGAGGCCCAGGAACCTTAAGATATTTGGAGGACCTCAAGAAATGAGGAACTCTTATAGGTATTACAGGTGAAATCTGATGGCAAGTTCTTAGCTTATCTTTCTAGCCTTAGGACTACAAATAACAAGAGGCTTTTAAAAAATGCAATCTGAGATGCCTATAGAAAATTTGCAGGTTTGGCACCATGGCTCATGCTTATAATACCAGCACTTTGGGAGGCTGAGGCAAGAGGATCGCTTACCAGCCTGGGCAATGCAGGGAAACCCCTTCTCTACAAAAAAATTTAAAAATCAGCTGGGCATGGTGATACAGAGGTCTGTAGTCCCAGCTACTCCACAGGCTGAGGCAGGAGGATCACTTGAGCCCAGGAGTTTGAGTTTATAGTCAGATATGATCACGCCAGTGCACTCTAGCCTAGGTGACAGAGTGAGACCCTATAGGAAAAGGGGAGGGGAGGAAAGAAGAGAAGATAGGAGGAGAGGAGAAGAGAAGAGAGGGAAAGAGAAAGGGAAAGGGAAAAGGAAAAGGAAAAGGAAAAGGAAAAAAGGAAAGGACAAAAAAGAAACGGAGAAACAGGGAAGGGAAGGGGAGGGGAGGGAAGGGAAGGGAACACCAAAGCAACTTAAGAAGGCCATAAACGAATAAATCTCTTGCTGAGCCTAATTGAACCCTACCTGTAACCACTGATTCTGGGAAGAGCAGACTGAATACCTTCTATACTCCTAACTTAAAGAGTGAGGCAGGGAGAAGGCGGAATGAGAAGGAGGAGTACAGTCCCTCAAATGTGTAAATAAATTCTAACATGGGAGTTTGGAAAGTGGAATTATTCAGCTTACAGATGCTTTACATTGCTTCGAGCTTTATTTTCAAGTTATTTAAGACTTTTTTATTTACTATATTAAAAAGAAACAAAAAAACTCATTCAAAATCTTACTTTAAAAAATATTGCCTTAGTTGGTGCTGTAGACTGAACTGTTCCCCTCCCTACCCCCCAAAATTCTTATGTTGAAGCCCTAATCCCCATATGACTATATTAGAGATAGGGCTTTTAGGAGACAGTTATGGTTAAATGAGGTCATAAGGATGGGGCCCTAATCCAATAGGACTGGTGTCCTTATAAGAAGAGAAATTAACAACAAAGATGTGCTCAAAAGAAAAGGCCATGTGAGGACACAGACAGAAGGCAGCCATCTGCAAGTCAGTAAGAGAGTCTTCGCCAGAAACTGAACCCTGCCAGACCTTGATCTTAGGCTTTCCAACCTCAAGAACTTTGATAAAGTAAATTTCTGTTGTTTACGCCTTGCAGTCTACAGTATTTTGTTATGGTAGTCCAAGCAGACTAACATAGTCAGCAAAATGGATTCAGGAAAATTATGACATAATATACATCTATTTCAAAAATAAAAGGAAAAGCCAAGTAGTTTTAAGGAATAACAAAATGGCACAAAATATCATTTTATAGGAAGCTCAAATTTGAAGTAAAATTCAGTGCATATTTAGTCACAATTTCTCAAGAAGAAACAGCCACATCACAGAAGTTAAGGGGGGGAACTTACAATTTATAAAACTGTATTAAACAAACAGACTAAGATAATTTATTTTAAGTAATGCAAAAATGCATGAATAATTGTCCTAAGTAAAATAGCATAGTCCAAATTTACAGTAATGTGATTATGTGCTTTGTTTTTTTTTTTTTTTTTTAGCTTTAACGTGGCAATAATGAAGTAACAAGCACATAGAAAATATATGAGACAACCATGCACAAGACATAGCAGCTACTCATTGTTATGGAGCCATTCACCTAGAGTCTCTGGATTTCAGCTTTCTCCTTTATAACGTGAACTTGTATGCAAGGGGTAAGGGAGAGGAGTTAACAGAGATGACTCCTTTGGTTCCTCTGAGCTCTCCAAAGTGGGATTGTCTAGAGGGAATATGTTGCCCTGCTTAGTGTGATTCAGCACTACACATACTGTAATTTAAAACTTAACCCCAAAGTTAAGAATAAATGGATTTATAGTTCTCAAAGCCCGTCTAACATAAACTGATAAACGCTCTTTAAAATGTTACATATAACATGGTATGATGAGAATCATCATCTCCTAGTACTCACTGAAGAATACAATCTTTTTCAAATGCATTTTCCATTAAGTATTTTTCATTTTCATTTTTTAAATATGAAATAAAGTTTTGCTGAAAACAAATTAAAGGTCTTTGTAGTCATTGTTGATTTTTTTAAATCTTAATTATTCAAATAGTAAAATGAACAAATAAATATCTGCCATTTTAAAATAATGTATCCAGGGGAATACTTATTCTATTTTATGGAATGAAGTGTTGCCCAATAAATTTTTACAAAATAAATAAATTAATTAAATAATGTATCCATTAAATACACAAAACCCTGAAGATGAAATAATCTTTATCAATACAAATCAGAATTCATTTGCTATAAAAGTTATTATAGAAATTCTCGCCGGGTGCAGTGGCTCACGCCTGTAATCCTAACACTCTGGGAGGATCGTTTGAGCTCAGGAGTTCGAGACCAGCCTGAGCAAGAGCGAGACCCCGTCACTACTAAAAAATAGAAAAAATTAGCCAGGCATGATGGTGCATGTCTGTAGTCCCAGCTACTCGGGAGGCTGAGGCAGGAGGATCGCCTGAGCCCAGGAGTTTGAGGTTGCTGTGAGCTAGGCTGACACCACAGCACTCTAACCGGGGAAACAGTGAGACTCTGTCTCAAAAAAAACAAAAAAAGAAAAAAGAAATTCTAACACTGTAACTACTTCTCACAGTGCTCTATGAGCAAGGAACCTTTGTAGATGGGTCTTTGGCACAGAATGCACTCATTCAGGAACACGTTTACTGACTACCTGCCATAAGCCAGGTACGGTTCTAGCCCCGTGGGGATGACAAGTGAAGCAAACAAAAATCCCTGCTCTTGGCCAGGCATGGTGGCTCACGCCTGTAATCCTAGCACTCTGGGAGGCCGAGGCAGGAGGATGGTTTGAGGTCAGGAGTTCAAGATCAGCCTGAGAAACAGTGAGACCCCATCTCTACTAAAAATAGAAAGAAATTAGTCGTTCAACTAAAAAATATATATAGAAAAAATTAGCCGGCCATAGTGGCACATGCCTGTAGTCCCAGCTACTTGGGAGACTGAAGCAGAAGGATTGCTTGAGCCAGGAGTTTGAAGTTGCTGTGAGCTAGGATGACGCCAGAGCAAGACTCTGTCTCAAAAAAAAAAAAATCCCTGCTCTTGTGGAGCTTAAGAGAATAGTATAGGAGACTGCTGATTTTCTCCAGTTGCCTCAGAGATCAGAGCATATATGTTCAAAGGATGTTTGTTAGAGTTTCAAAACTACAAATGCTATTTACTGATGAAATAGTACATCCAATTTGGCCCAGATTCCTTAACACTCTGGGGTTCTTTTCATCTTTACTATTTTTGTGCCCCCACAGCTCAAGACTGTCTCATAGACTGAGGAAAGTTAACACAGACAGCATCCATATAAAAGCAGACAGACGAAACAAGTGGCAACACTGGAACGGCCCTGCCAAATGAAATTACATGTTTGGCTTACACACGCTCAGTAAATAATACCAACAAACAGAACAAAACCCTTTGTTCTGTCTTTTATGCATTTTTCCATCCTGTGAAAAGCTAAAAGATCTTCCCAGAATGAATGCTCCAGCAGAAAGAATTTAGGTGGCTTCTGCAAACACCACTTCCCCTAGAAAATAGCAGTAGAGCCTGCAGCTGTGCTCATCCAAATTATGAAATAAGCCGTCTTTCTTTGTATTTCCCAAAGCCGTAACTGTATTAATTTAAAATTAAATGAGCATTATGTCAGTAAAAATATCTTTTACATCAAGAGTAAGAGGGTATCATTTTAAAAAGTTATAATTTATATATTTAAATGCTTATTGACTTAAGAATACTTTTCACCATTTCAAGGAACAGTTTTGTTAGAAACATAGTACATCCTTCAAAATGGAATTGACCTGCTCAGCTTCTCTGGCTGGGAACCTCAATAGTGAGGTAACCTTAAGCAACTCCAGGTTCTATACATATTTGTTCCACGAGGCCTTATGACATCCCTAAATCAGTGAGAAACCAGCCACTACTGACAGGGCACTTCTCCTACCTGAAGCTTCATTTTCCAACAAGAATGCATTAGTGTGTCCTCAGCACAGCTCTCCCCTGCAGCATGGTCCCCGTGCTCCACACTGGGGCAGGCGCTGCCTGCACGGCAGCTGCCACCCTATAGCAGCCAGCAGAAGCACATGGTTGGTTGTTGCCGCTGGACTTGTGAGGGCTTGCTGAAGCCCTCAGCATAACACTCCTGTGATCAAACTGGACTAATTACTTCCTCCAGCTGATTTCCAAGGAATGAGGTAGTGAATGAATAATTCATGACAAGTCCATTCCAGAAACCAATTTCGCTTCTGCTCTATGGTCTCCCCACAGCAATTTGTAAGGTAAAGATTCTAAGCCATACTTGGTGGCCTGCAAGAAATGGAAGTTCAGTTTTCTGGTCAACGACAGTAAATGTTACTGGATCTGTTTGCTCTTCTTACATGCTAACCTATCACCCTGATTTACTTAAGAGATTTAAAAAAAATTTAGAAAAGGTAAATGATTAACCACAGATGTCTGACAGAACAACAAATTTTTGTTTCTCCATAAAAACCCATCCTACATGTGGGTCCCGTTCGTTGTAGGAAAAGTAGCAAAATGCTTGCCCTGTGCTCAGCAGGTCAGTATTTACATTTAGCAAGAGATCCCTTCCTGCAAACCAAAGAAAATCATCACAGGGAGGGGGAGGGGAGCTCTGAGCAGCAATGCCAGGAAACAAACTGCTTCAAAGGGGAATTTTCGGGTCTCAGGCTACAAATAAATCTTTCTTCTCATTGGTGTTCTTCTAGGAAGCACATGAACATTTATTTTCACCCATTTGTCAGTGCTTACACACTTCCAAATGAGTGATGTCTGCAGTTGTCAATTCTCTGCAACTTAAAAACATAATTCCAAGAGGAACTTGAACCAAAGAACAGAAAGCCCATAGTTCTTACCATCTCAGCTCCATCTCTAGGAAATCCCATCACCTGTAATGTTCTCCACCTGTTTCACACACCCATCATTTTTTCCTAACTGCTTCATTCTTTTTCTTCTGTACTCTGTAAATATCTCAAGCTTTTGCTGTAAGTTAATTTTTCAGCCATGAGTATTCTGTTCCTAGCTGCTTCTAATTTATTTGTTGGTTCTGCAAACTGATTTTCTAAGTGTCTCCTTGGCTCTGTATTTTACCTTTGCACTTCATGCTATTATTTTATCACTTCTGAGCTTATGTTTTATAAAATTCAAGTTCTTATTAAGCTATTCCACAGTACTAAGGAATTCCTTTTTTGAAGGTAAAATATGATTTCTTCCAGAAGACTCTGCATCCTTTTTCTACACACACTGGACCTTTCTCTGTCTGTCCTGCTGTGTGTGCAGAGGCCTGGCCATGTCTTCTCATTGGCTCATGCCTCACTGGACATTCTGTTTAGCCTCTGTGGGTATGATACTGTGTTGTCTAGGGCTGTAGTCCCCAGTCCCCAGGCCACAGTCCGATACCGACCCGTGGTCCTTGTTAGAGACTGGGCTGCAGAGCTCCTCCCCAACCCAGTCCCTGGAAAAATTGTCTTCCATGAAACTTAGGAAGAGGGGGCACAGCAAGAGGTGAGCCACAGGGAGCAAGCAAAGCTTCATCTGTATTTATAGCCGCTCCCTATTGCTGGCATCACCACCTGAGCTCTGCCTTCCTCCACCCCCACCCTGCACTCCATCTGTAGAAAAACTGTCTTCCATGAAACTGGTCCCTGGTACCAAGAAGGTTGGGGATCGCTGGTTCTAGGGAAGCATTCCTCTTCCAGTTATATTATGAGCTGGTGCAGAGGTCGATCAGCTTTGTGCGGGTGTACTGGGGGGTGGAGGCTCACCAAGTATGGGAAAGGCACAAGAAAACCAGCCTCTGTTGGAACCCTAACTACGCTCTCTCCTCCCAGGGATGTTCTGTTCCTCCTCAACTTTCTTTAATTCCCTCAAAGCCTTATGAGATTTCATGTCCATTAGAAAGAGTCAGCCCAGGTTGTCCTTTTCCTCCTTTGCAGTCACATTCCTTTTCCTCCATTTCCTGACTACCCACTCCTCCACCCCACCCCAAGAGTGAAAGAAGGGAGCCCTGTCACCTGCAGCTCACAATGTGCCCCTTCTTCCACTTCCTGCTCTCCAAAAAGACTTGCTTCCTTGATGGTCTCTTCTGCTGTGCATTCTGCTAGTTCCCAGTTCCTGATGAAGATAATCAGCTCTAGGGTTGATCACTGTTCTACCTCTCTTCCATCTCAGCCTAGACACACTAAATATTTTCCTTGTCATAGAAGAGAGGCATTCAGGGAAGGGCTTCTAGTCCCTTGGAATTCCCAGTGCTCTTGCCACGACTGCCTAGACCCACCCACTCTTCTGCCACAGCCATTAGGGATTTTTCAGTATTTTGCTCACTCTCCTTCTCTCTCACAGAGCATCCGCACAGTATGGAATTAAGATGACTCTGATACCCTGGATTTGATTAATTCACATTATATGCCTATAGCAAAACATCACATATACCTTATAATGATATACATTTATTATGTACCCATAATAGTCAAAAATAAAATTTTTAAAAAAAGAATGATTCTGAGCCATGCCCTCTGAATTCTTGGGAACTTTCATTTCTCTCACTAACCATGAGCTATTTTCTTTACTGAATTTGCTGTTGGTATATTTCTGCCTTTTTACTCATTTGTCATACATACCGGTGAGTCTAATTAAGAATGGATATTTTGAAATGTAGCTTTACTCTGCCATTTTTAAACAGAAATCACACTATGTAAGAAAAGCAAAACAACAGCAAAAAGCCCTGATATGGCCTCATCAAAATTAGTGTTAACTCAAAAGACTTACGGCGTTATAGATGTCAAAACAGCAGCACTGTAACAAAAAGGATACAGTGAATATTGTTGGTTGCTCACACAGTGACCCTCCCTTTCCTCCTCCTCCTCAACAGAACCCTGATTCTCTTCTGTAATCCCTCTCCCTAGTTACCACAAGTCTCAGGGATGCTGATCTCACCCTTCGTCCCTGGAGTAGGCTGCTTGGCAAGAGCCAAATTCATGAGGCTCTTGAGGTGATATCTGCTGGAGATATCTGGGAAATACCTTCCCCACCCTTAGAGAGAGCAACAAGAAGCTTCCCTTCCTCTCTTCTTCCCATGCACAAAGCTACTGACATGACCATAAAAGGAAACATGCCTTGAAATGAAGGAGACCCTGTGACTGGCAGGACAGACAGACAGAACCTGGGTCCTTAAGTATGCATCTGATATACTGGATCAACTACCTCTGAAGCCCACCATGCCCTATTAAATGGGCATTCTCTTCTATAAGCTAGAAAAGTTTTTCATTATTAAAGCCAGGTTGGATTGGCTTTTCTATTATTTGCAACTGAAAGCATCATAACAGCATGTGGACTATGTACTTATAATATTACACCCTCTTATGTTAACACGTATTTTTTAAATTAATGTAAAGCTTCAAACTGACTATGAAGTATAGCTCAGAAAATCAAAGATCCTCAGAATTAACAGAAACATAAAGATCTAGTCCAACTCAATCCAGAGTCTGAATCCTATAATATAGCTGCCCCAGCTCTTTCTCCTCAAAATGCCCAGAGAGCTCTTAAGCCACTTTCCAGGTAGCCAATTCTATTCACTCTGCTAGAAAACATATCCTTATTACTGTCAGGATCATTCTTTGGCCTGAGGTACCTATGGGAACACTGGATTGTAAAAACAAATTAAAAGGAAGACAGACAGTTTGGCACAATGGTGGCAGCAGTAGTGAGGAGCAAGACACAAACAAGCCACAATATGGCCACCAAATTTCCCTGCAGTATTGGTTAGTTGACAGCAGAGTTGTGAATCCACTGGCACTTAACCAAGTTACCAAAATTCTTTCTTATGGAGTATACACATGAACAATTCTACCCCATGCTACAGGGCCTCCTTCTAATCCCCATCTCAAGAATGATAATATGAATATAATGTAAAAGGAAAACCTCTTCTATAATAAGGCCTTATTGCTGTTATAAGTAACTTAAACTTTACATAGAAAGTTTATGGAACATAGTTCCCCCCCACATTTTCCTCTATACCTTCATGTAATTACTCTGTATTCTCCATGTTGTTCTTAGCAGACAGGTCTGGGTGAAACAAATCTTAAATATATAACACAGCCAAGGATTTTCAACATTTTTCCATGAAAAACATCAGGCAAACATAAGGGACTGCTGGGCAATATTAATTCTAAGTGATAAACTAACCCTCTAATTTTAAGATGATCACAATCTTAGTCAATCTATGTTTCTTATACATTTTAAGTTAGGAGTTAAATTTTTTGAGTTACCACTTTATTTTCTCTATTGTCTCTCAACTGTTGTCATCTATTCCTTGTCTTACATCCTCTTTTTAAGTATCTCTATGCTCTGGGTTTAAAATTCCCAATGACAGAATCAGCCTGGAAGATCTCAAAACCTACGTAAGTATGGTAAAGGTACCTCTCCCAAAGAGTAGCCTCCTGGTAGCTGATACAACAGGTGATGAACTTACACCATACCGCAGGTGTCTCATAAAGAATTCTTGTTCCTCTTGGGTGTCTGAGGTGAGAGGCTTGACTACTGAAGGGCAGGCTTTCATAAAAATTCTGCACTAGGGCAAGATGCTAGTTGTCAAGCAAGTCCTTCCAACCTTCAGAACTATGCATTAAAGCTGGAGCTGCACTGCCCCAGAATACTTCTATGATCACAGTGCCACATGAGATGTATTATAGAAAAGAGAGCTCCAAATGAGAAAGCATACAATTTGCAGCCTGATTACATGTGTATTCTCCCACTGCTGACATTCCCACCAACACCTTCGAACTCTTAAGACAACAGCAATGGCAGTAGGAAGAATAGGAAAAGTACCAACACCCTACCGGCCTACAGTTCACCCATTCAAGGATTTTCCCTGCCTGTGCCACTGCTCTGAAGACTCTGATCTGAGAAAGTGCTACTTCCCATGATCTTTGAAACCTGCTGCCTCAAACGTTGCCCAATACTCTAGGCGAGACACCAGGTTTGCTCTGACCTTTACTATATGCCTGTTTGGTCCTTTCAGAAGATCAGGACTTCCTCAGCTCCTAACAGATTGCCCAAGGGAGCACACTGTGGAAATCCATCAAACTTTTCCACATTATTTCATAATGCCAGTCCTGGCCTGGCCTGCTGATCCCAGCTCAGTAGCAAAGTACAGTCTCGGTCACTGGTATGGTTTTCCACCTAGAGCCCTCTTCTAACTTATATGCCACATTCAGGGGCATTCCCAAAGCTACCAATATCCTATCATTGCTCTAGGCCAGAATGGTTCTATGAAAGCATGCATCATACACTAATTAAAATGACTTAGCTTTTAAACCATTATATTTGTCAAAAGACTTAGGGGTCTTGTTAGTCCCACAAAAGAAGTATCAAGGATCCCACTACTATGAAAGCTCTAACAGATACGCTGGAAGAGTCTGTACCAAAAAAAAAACTTTTGCCAGGTTTTACCAACTGCTATCTTTTTTCACTTGCTCTTAAAATGAAAATATAAATATGTGAGTTAAAATTTAAATTACCACTTATAAAAGATCAAGTATATCTTCATTCAAACATAAACAACATGGATAGCATGTGGGTACCTTTTGTTGATGAATAAGATATCATCCCTACCATAAGGAGTTTCTGCTCTATTACAGGATATAAATAGGTAACCAACTAACAAGCAACAACTATGTGGCAAAATTAAATAAATGCCACATCAGAGACACAAATGCTAGCTTCTGTCACATATCCCCCCCCACCACCCACTCACCCCCTTACAATGGAGAACAGAACAGAAAGAGACATAGCGTAAGGTTTGGAAAGCCAGTAAGTAGACTACTGCAATAATCTAGATTAAAGTCAGCAAACTTTCTGTAAAGGGCCAGAGAGTAAATATTCCAGGCTTTGCAAGTCATATATTCTCTGTTACAAATACTCAGTTCTGCTACTGTCACACAAAAGTAGTCACAAACAAATAAATGAGCATGGCTCTATTCCGCTAAAACTATATTTATAAATACTGAAATTAAAATTTCATTCATTTTCATGTATCATGAAACATTACCCTTGACTTTTTTCAATCATTTAAAAATATAAAAACTGCCAGCCGTGGTGGCTCAAGCCTTTAGTCCCAGCTACTTGAGAGGCTGAGGCAGGAAGATCACTTGTACCCAGCAGTTTGAGGCTGCAGTGGGCTATGATTGCACCACTGTACTCCGGCCTGAGTGACAGAGCCAAGATACCTCCTCTTAGTTAAAAAAATAAAAATAAAAATAAAAGAGGGGCAGTAAACACCAGTCTTAGCTCACAAAACAGCTCATATGCTCCCCCCCCCCAAAAAAAAACCCAAAACAAGAAAACAGCAATGGCTGGATTTGAGATGACTCACAGGTAGTGTCAGGAACAAACATGAGCAGCACCTCTCCTTTACCTGTGGAGGATAACTGTACCTGGACTGCATCGCTGCTCAAGTGATGAGACACTTCAGCTCAGCACAGTGGCCTTAGTGCATGACACAGAAGAAGTCAGCCAAGGCTCAAATCTCATCTCCATCAGTTACCAAATACCTAGCCTTTCTAATCCTCAGCTTCCCCATCAATCCATAAAGTAGTCATAACAACAATAGTCATACCTACCTCAAAGCAGTGCTGTGAGGACTCGATTCAATGACTTAATATATGGAAAATCCTTGGGATGGTGCCTGGCACATAGTAAATGATATATGTGGTAGCCATTACCAGGAAAAAAAGCTATTTTTAATCCATAAATATGAGTTATAGAGGTAATTTATAAATACCTTAGGTGGGCCCCCTTAAATACAGTAAAAACCACAATATTCACAGTAATAAACATTCTTAAACATTTAAGCAATCTGTGAATACCTGACATAGCATATAGCAGTGGTCACCAACCTTTTTGGCATCAGGGACCGGTTTCATGGTAGACAATTTTTCCACAGACCTGGGGTGGGGAGGATGGTTTTGGGATGATTTGAGTGCATTAAATTTATTGTGCAGTCAAATCTTTCTGCTAATGATAATCCGTATTTGCAGCCTCTCCCCAGCACTAGCATCACCACCTTGGCTCTACCTCAGATCATCAGGCATTAGATTCTCATAAGGAGCACAACCTAGATCCCTTGCATGTGCAGTTTACAGTAGGGTTCATGCTCCTATGAGAATCTAATGCCACTGCTGATCTGACAGGAGGCAGAGCTTATGTGCTGATGCAAGCAATGGGGAGTGGGTGTAAACAGAGATGAAGCTTCTCTTGCTTGTCCACCGTTCACCTCCTACTGTGCGGCCCAGTTCCTAACAGGCCAGGGACTAGTACTGGTCCATAGCCCAGGGATTGGGGATCACAGGTATACAGTATTTCTTAAACTAAATAATACCAGGTTAAGTTTGTTTAATTTGTTTAATGCTGGAAAAAAAAAAATCAATGCTGAAGTAGTGTTGGCCAGGATAAAAAGTGTAAACAAAGGTATGTGTGGTTTGGGGCAAACCAAAGTCCAACTTAAGACTTGGAATGGGACAAAGGTCTAAAATAGGTGTCAAGTAGAATTCTGGCCTGAGCTAGTCACCAGATTTCTGGGGGATTCAATGGTGTACTTTTGTCATGTTCTAAGTACTTACCTGGTCTACGAATCCCATTCCACCGCACATGAGAGGATGTGCAGCAAATAGCAAGGTGAGATTAAAACTTGCTGTGATTACTGTACAGCTAAAAGCAGTCTGACAGCAAGAATATAACTTCATTTTTTTATTATGAGATAAAAATATAAAATATTTTATAAGGATTAAACATAACTTGATAAATGTTTCTTGATATGATTTGATAAGAAGAGGCAGTAACTACTTTGTTGAATGATACACATTTCATCTGAAAGAAATCACGAAATATTTTTATCTTTGTATTTTATCTGGAATATCTTGAAAAACTTCAGTTCAAAGGCATACTACTTTCTTAGCTAATGACTCATCCTAGCAACTAAAACTGTGAACAGCTGAACAATTAGCTTACCTTTAAATATGTTAAACTTTTTAGAAAATTATTTTCATTACTTGAAACTTACTTTGCTCTCAAGGCTCTTTGCCTGAAAAGCTCTTCATTAAAGAAAAGTTAATGGGGGATGAAAGAGGTAAAGTTACCTTTATCAATCTATCTGAATTTAGAATGTGCCAAAATACCCTAGTTTTGAAGTCTTCTAAATAAGTCAGAAAAGATAAACTGCCTAGGCAGGTACACCATGATTTGATTAATCAGTAAAAAGAGGATTCCCCAAAAGGAGTGACTCCAAATGTCCCTTTGTTTGATGATCTGACATTTTTATTCCCTAGGACAATGCAGCATAATAAAATTAAGGGGTAGGCCTTTCCTCATCAGAGTGGAAGTCTAGCTGCTGTGAGAGGAGATCTTGTTAGCCAAATTGCATAAGCAGTTTTAGGCTCAAGTGTACGTGAAAGGTGAGGATCTGAAAATGGATTCCTTAAAACTGCCCATGCTTTTGTGTCCTTTGGAAGTTTGCTCATGCCTCCCTACGGCCTGAATGTCTGTGCCCTACCCCCCAAATTCATATGTTTAACCCTAATTCCCAATGTGACAGTATTGAGAGATAGGACCTCTGGGTGAACAAAGTGATTAAGTCGTGAGGGCTTCTCACAAATTGAAGGCACAGTCTATGAGGAACAGGCCGAATACCGAATCACCAGATACCGAATCTGCCGGCAACTTGATCTTAGACTTCCCAGGCTCCAGAACCGTGGGCAATAAATTTCTATTGTTTATAAATTACCCAGTCTAAAGTACTCGGTTATAGCAGCCTGAATGGACGGAGACACATGGGAATGCCAGTGTGAAGATTATTCTTTAATATGTCGAAGAAGAAAAGTCAATCTTCTTTGACTGAGTGAGCCACGAATTTGTGAACAGCTTAAGTACAGATACTTGATAGCACAACTTAAAAACACTTAAACAAGGAAAAGAGTCTCCCAAAATGTAACACAAAGAAAACCTAATCTAGTCACATCTTCCATTTTGGACAGTCTGCTACTGTGATGGAATGTGATGGGTCAGGAATATCATCAATGATTAGAAATAATCATATTTTAAAAACAGAACTCTATTTCAACAACTAAGCATAAACATTATCCAATGTTTGCATAAGGTAAGAAAAAAATTTGGAATCAGATTTAAAAGTATATGAATACCTGGGAAGTGTTAGGTAACACTAGCTTTTAAATTATTTATTGTTTACTAATTCATGATTGTTTTCTGCAACCCTGGCTTTATCTCACATTTAACAAGCATATTCTTTTGTTCTCCAAAACTTTTCACTTTGAAAACTTAAAATCCATGAAAAAGCTGAAACAATCATACAATAAATATCTGTATGTCTTTCACTTAGATACATCAACTGTTACAAAATTTGCTATATTTCCTTTCTTTCTCTGATACACACACTCTAATGTATAAAATTAGCTGTAATTCTATAATTATCATTTAATATATAGACAATATTCAAATTTCCCAGTTGTCCAAAAAACACAATTTATAGTTGTTTATTTTATCTAACAGGTTCCATCAAGGTTCACATAATTACATTGGTTATATCTTTTTAGTCTCTTTAAATCTAAAATATGTTTAGACATTATTCTGTCTTCTTTTGAAAAGTTTCTGTTCATGTGCTTTGCCTATTTATTGATGGGGTTGATTTTTTTCTTATTGATTTTTTTAAGTTCTATATAGATTCTTGTTATCAGCCCTTCAGCGGATGTGTGGAAAGCAAATATTTTCTCCCATTCTGTGGGTTGTCTATTCACTCTAACAATAGTTTCCTTGGCTGTGCAGAAGCTTTTTAATTTGATTAAGTCCCATTTATTTTTGCTGCTGCTGTGACTGCTTTGGGGGTCTTCCTCATAAATTCTTTGCCTAGGCCAATGTCTAGAAAAGTCTTCCCAACATTTTCTTCTAGGATTCTTAAGGTTTCATGCCTTAGAGGTTTAAGTCTGTTATCCATCTCTAATCATTAGGAAAATGCATATCAAAACCACAATGAGATATCACCTAACTCCAATGAGAATGGCCTTTATCAAAAAGTCTGAAAACAACAAATGCTGGCGTGGATGTGGAAAGATAGGAACACTTTTACATTGCTGATGGGGCTACAAATTAGTACAACCCCTGTGGAAATTAATTTGGAGACACCTCAAAGAGATAAAAATAGAAATACCATTTCAGCCAGCAATCCCACTACTAGGCATCTACCCAAAGGAACAAAAGACATTCTATAATAAAGACATCTGCACTTGAATGTTTATGGCAGCACAATTCACTAGTGCAAGGATGTGGAAACAACCCAAGTGCCCTTCAATCCATAAGTGGATTAATAAAATATGGTATATGTATACTATGGGATACTACTCAATTACAAAAACAATGGTGATCTATCACCTCTTATATTATCCTGGAAAGAACTTAAGCCCATCCTTCGAAGTGAGGTATCACAAGAATAGAAAAACAAGGACCACATATACTCGCCATCAAATTGATACTAATTGATCAACACTAAGTTGCTCACAAGGTAGTAATATTCACTGGGTGTCAGTCAGGTATGGGGGGGCAGTAAACTCACAACTAATAGACGCGGTGCACGCTGTATGGGGGAGGACACACCTCTAGCCCTGGCTTAGATGAGGCAAAGTCATTACTTGTAACCAAAATGTGTGTACCCCCATAATATCCTGAAATAAAATAAATAAATAAATAATCTAAAACACTCCCCCCACACGTTTCTGTTTTTCATGATAAGCAGCTTCTTAAAGGGGTTTAAAATTCAAATTTTCCTCAAAAAATTCAACATTACCTTGAATTTAACAAAACAATTTTTTTTCAAATTTCACTTTGTAAAAGATTCTAGCTTATGTGACTGAGTTACATTTGAGATGACAACTACTATCCGTGAATTGGTGAGGGAGAGGCTCATTCAAGTTCAGTAAGGACCCTAGGTCAATCTGGTAATTAGAAAAGAAGACTTTTGCTCTCAGGGAACAGATACTGGCATAACTTGGTTAATAATCTTGCAGTGCGGTACAAATCACTTGAGCGTATCTTTAACACTTTGGGTGTATGACTCTGCTTAGAAGAGCTAGTTATGTATACAGCTAGTAATACATGAGCATTATGCTTTTATCAGCCTAAGCCTAATTCAAAACAAAGCCCCGAGGCAAAAGATGTTATTATTAAGATGTCCTTGTAACTGCACCACTTCTAGTTATTCCAGTTATTCACATATTATCTGAATAATGTGAATCCAACAGCAGTCCCCTGCTCTGCTTTCAAAAAGGCTAGGTTTCTGAAGTGTGGTAAACTGAGTTCTTCACAAGCAAACATGAAAAATGCACAAACTCAGCATCAGGATGACCAGATGCGCGGGGGTGATGGTTCATTCCCTGTGCAAATGTGGTATGGAAGAAAGATATGAAATATTCCAAAACGCAGCAAGCACTAAGCGTATCTGTCAGCAGAGGTGCCTGTGTCATGATAAGGGGTGCCTGTGAGACAGTGATGCAAGATGGGGACGCTCATCCTTGGCATCCTGCCACACACCCATACCCCCTCACACTACTTCCTTTGACCACTTCATCTACTCCTAGGGCTTCCTTTATTCCAAAATTTCCATCTTTCTCTCTCTAGCTTAGATAGATTCCTCTCTAAAGATTCACATACAACTGAATTCTGGACATCTCCAGCTAGCCCACCCACAAGGACCTCAAACTTGGGTGTCCACCAGCACACTCACCATCCTTCCTGCCATGCCTCCTCCATCACAGCGGATGTTACACTGCTGTCTAGGTCGGAGCCCACTACTTCTGACCACCACCACCCATCAGCCACACACACTGCCCAAACTGCCTCCTGTCCATCTCCTTGCCATCTGGTCACTTCCCTTGTCCCCAACACCACTTCCTTAGTTCAGGATATCATCATCCAGACTGGTACAAAAGCCTTTAAGTGTTCTCTTCCCCAGCCCTCTCACCAAACTGACTCTCTCAACAGTACGGTGGCTTCACTAAAATAGAGTTCCAACTGCATTAACAACCTGCTCCATACCCTCATGGATTTCTCACTGCTCTCAGCATCAATGTGGCTGCTCCAGCCTCATCTCCCTACTCCCAAACTACACACTTCAAGTCCCAGTCATAATGAGTTCTCAGTATTTCAACATACAATGTGCTCTTCTCTCTAAGAGTTTTTGTATTGCACTGTTCTCTCTGTCCTGAACACTATCTTCCTCTAACTTCACTTAACTCCTACTTCTATTTAAGGACTCAGGTCTGACATCCCTTTCTCCAGAAAACATTCCCGATCATCACAAGACTGAGTCAGGGGCTCTTCTCTGGACAATGACACTTGCCACACTGAACTGTTTAATTGTCTATTTTTTCTGCCTGCTACAGCAAGAAGCACATGATAAAGAGACCAATACAAAGGCAGCTGTACCTATACAGGTGATGAGGGCCTATGCTACAGAGGAAGCATGGGGACTGACAGCACACGGCCTGGGAGGGAATTAGGCAGCACAGAGAGTGAATGTGTTATGCCACATTTATGCTTGATGCCTGACACAGCACCCACTGGGTAACAGGTGCTTAAATATTTGTTCAAAGAATGACTAAATTAATAAAGACATAAGAAAGCAAAGAGAACAACATCTGAAATGAAATCAATATAGACTTATCACGTGATGCTGGAACACAGACATAGGCAGAGGAGCGGAGATGGGTGAGGTCAGTGGGGAGACATGTGGTTTAAAAAGATATAGCCAAGTGGCCGGCCTGAGTAGCCCGCAAAGAGCAAGTCAGTGAAGAGCAGGGTCTGGAAGTTGGGTCTGAATACCGATGCCAACATCTCCCAACCAGAGAACCTAGGGCAACTAATTCTTTCTGTGCCTTGCCTACAAAATGAGGATAACAATGATAGTATTTGTTCTACAGTACTCATGTGAGGATTAAATGAATTAGTATTTGTGAATCCCTTAGAAGAACAGTTCCTTGCACAAAGTAAACATTATATAATTATTGGCTATGTTAAAGAAAACAAATTCTTAGTAGTAACTTCACCTATTAGATGCTATAAAAATGGTCATGTGTAAAGAATTAACAGAATGACTATTTACCCCCACTTACTACACAGAGATGTGTCAAGCATATTTACTGCAAAATGTAAAGAATTTTCATGTCTAGAAATCTATAGGATTTTTACAACAGAATTCTGTGTGCATATATACACACATAATTCATAATAGTACACTGGACAAACTGGAACTTCAGAGCGGCTCCAAAAAATACAATACCCGATTCCCATCTCCAAACACACAGAAATCCTGGATAAAATATAACAAAGTAATGTTTAATATATAGTCAAGGCCAGGCATGGTGGCTCACGCCTGTAATCCTAGCACTCTGGTAGGTGAGGCAGGTGGCTTGCTCAAGGTCGGGAGTTTGAGACCAGCCTGAACAAGAGCGAGACCCCGTCTCTACTAAAAATAGAAAGAAATTATCTGGACAACTAAAAAAAAAAAAATATATATATATATATATATATATATATATGTGTGTAGAAAAAATTAGCTAAGCATGGTGGTGCATGCCTGCAGTCCCAGCTACTTGGGAGGCTGAGGCAGAAGGATTGCTTGAGTCCAGGAGTTGTGGTTGCTGTGAGCTAGGCTGATGCCACGGCACTCTAGCCCAGCCAACAAACACAGACTGTGTCTCAAAAAAAAAAAAAATATATATATATATATATATATATAGTCAAGCTCAAAAGCAAACAAGAAAATTTCCAGGTGCCAATATAAAAAAAATAACACAAAAAATTTAAAGTCAGAGACTTAAACAAGAGGCTACAGCTAAACAGTAAGAGAAATTTTAATTATATGTTCACAGAGATAAAGGAAAAAATAAAAAACATAATGCAAGGACAGGAATTTACAGTGAAAAAAGCCCAAAAATTTAAGAAATAAAAACATACGTAACACTCTGAGAGGCCAAGGCAGGAGGCTTGCTTGAGGCCAAGAGTTTGAGATCAGCCTGAGCAAGAGTGAGACCCCATCTCTACAAAAAAAGGAAAAAAATTAGCTGGGCATGGTGGTGAGTGCCTGCAGTCCCAGCTACTCGGGAGGCTGAGGCAGAAGGATCGCTTCAGCCCAGGAGTTTGAGCTGCAGTGAGCTATGATGGCACCACTGCACTCTAGCCCGGGCAACAGGGCGAGACTCTGTCACCCCAAAAAACAAAACACGTAGAAATTAAAATAAAAAATCTCAATGGCAGTAGTAGACTGAAAGGAAATGATGATGAAATTGCCAGAGTGCAGCACACAGAAAGGGATGATGAAGAGAATGAGGGAAAAGCAATGTTTGAAGAAATAACGGCTGAGACTTTTCCAGGAATGAAGAAAGATACATCACAGATCAAAAAAGTTTTGGTTACACCAGACGGGGGAGGCTGCTAGCAGAGCATTTACTGCACTCAGCCACATGGGTGCTTTCCTATCTCCTTACTGGACTATAAGCTTCTTGAGGGCAGGATTCTTTCTAGTATATAATACACAGTTAATATCTGCTTCATGCATGAATGAATGAAAGAATAAATGTGTGCAGTATATTTAGATTCATGTGAAAGCATTTTTTAGAGGGAAAAAAGCAATATGGCAAAAATACACAAAGTCAGGTGACCTCATATAAGGCATTTGGATCCATTTTTTCACGTGTAAAATGAGAGTCTTCTTGATGACATCAGATATCAAAAACCATTAACAACTATTACAGTATACTAGGACTGGTATTATTGAAATCTCTGCATTAAAAAATAAATTTGAGTGGTTTTCTTCTTTTCAACAAAGTTACTGACAGAAAATTGGAAAAATGATCTGCAACTTAGTTGTTTAATTCACATAGGACAGGTACAAGAGAGTAATGACAGCCATAATCATCGAGTCCTGCAGTGATACCTAGACAAATGTATCCATACGCCAGCTTCACTCAATTTATATGTAACACACTAAAACCAACTGAAAATGCTTCACTTACCATATAACCAGACTAGACTCTTAGTTTTACCTAGATTATGTAGACTCCTAATCTAGTACACTCTCACTAGACAAACATCCAGAGGTCAGCCACAGTCATCCTGTGCGTTCTTCCTTCTCTATACCCTAAGTAAAGTAAACAGCAAAGTGTCACCAGTCCAAGTTTTATGTAAGAATTGGCTGAGATAGGTAAGCTGCTAATATATAAAATAGCCAGAACCAGTACTGTTGGTTGTTTACTAAGAAAATTTAAAATTGTAGGACTGCAAAGTTCCACACATTTTTATCCACATTTAAGCTTCAAAACCTATGTTGCAAAAGAAAATGTAGCAGTTCAAATTGATCAACTTGAATTTAATGTTTGATAATAGCATGCTCTCTTATTTCTATAAGAGAGCATAAAAACATCAAAACTTACCTCTTCATTTTCAAAGAAAACAAGCTTATAAGGCAGAAAATGACCATTTAGTAAAGGAGTCATCTTTGGTTCTTAAAGAGTAAGCGTACTACCCTTACCCTTTAAAAAGTCACACACTTTTTACGTGTGACTGAGCAAACTAGGAGAAGCTCCCAGAGTTTTTCAGTGACAGCTGTGATTACCACACAGAAGCAAACATGCTCGGATGCAGATGTGAAAAAAATCACTCCAGGGACCAAGGTAAACAGATAACAAAAGAAATCCCGGTTACTAGGTATGGGAGTATTAATCTCTTGAGACCCTCACAGGTAAGGTATATGGATGACTCAAGAAGCCATGCAAATGACCTCACAGATGGTGATGCCTAACTAGACAATAATTTGGAACAGGTATATTTTAAAGATGCAAATTTATCTTTTCATTTAAACATACATTGATAAAGCAGATAGAAATGGTCTGAAACAGAGCAACCAGAATGTTGAGAAACTCAACTACGACACACATGAAATGAGGCATTTTTATCCTGCAGAATAAGACTTACGGTTGCTAGAAGCAAAAAGCAGGACTGTCAGTAAGAGAAAGCCACACACAGTTTGTTCTTATACCAGATCTCAAATCTCTGAAAGCCAAAACACATGAAAGAACTGCCTTTGAAAGTAGTGGAGATGCCCTAACAGGGCCCTAAAAACAAGTGGGCCACGATGATAGAGTAGGTTCAAGCATTTAACTAGCAGTTGGGCTGCATGACTCTGGAGATTCTGGGATGTTAAAAGTCAGGAGGTTTTCTCCAGGTTCCTTATATTAAATATTAGGTTGTTATGATTTAAAAGAGAGTAATTTATCTAGTAAAGGAAAGAGAATAAATTTTAAGAAGTGTGGTGACTGTGCTTCAAAATACTGTTACCATTTAAACAACTGTGTGGCCATCTTTTCAGAAGATGTCAAGTACAGATTAATACAGTATTATATGTCAACACTTACATATTTTTAGAGCAAATATAAATGTGTTTAGATGACCATCATCCTGATATTTCATGGTAAAATCTTCCTGTTGACCTCAGAAGCAAGATGGTGAGGCCAATAGGGCCAGAAATAGGGCTATATACAAATACATAAAAGAACTTTCATTTTCTATATAGTTACTTTTTAAATATAAGCTAATCACTAAATTACCTTTTTGTTTATCTCCTTTCAGTAATACTATGATATAGACTAGTTCTTTCAGAATCTTATTTTAAAGCGGTAAAGGGCAGAAAGTTTAAAAATGTATTTTTCAGAAAACCTTGCAACTTGGGTTCCAGACATGATTAGGTTCCAATGCACTCATGCTCAAAACTTTGATTTGGAAATGAGGCATGAAGGAGAAAGGCACAGGCAAAGCATCCACTTAGCAGACTCCCTGAGATGAGGAGATTGAGTTGAGGGTCCAGGGATAACCAAGCTGGCTAAAATTCACAGTACAGAGTACTGAAGAGGAGAGAGCTACATAGACAGACCCCTAGGAATCTGCTAAGGGTCCCCCTCAAGTACTCAGCTAAATATACATCTGCATATGCAAGTAAGAAAACTACTCAAGGCCGGGAAATAATCCAAAAGCATTGCACAGGCAGGGAACAGCATCTTTGCCTCATAATTTATGAGGCATTGGGTAGAGTTCTCAAAAGAGTCTTATTTTATTAATGGAGAATAACTAGACCTAGACAAAATGTTGCTCTGGTCCCACCTAACAAGTCTTAAATAAAAACACAATACAAAAAGGATCACACTGTTCCCGGGTAACTTGGCTGCATCCAAGGAACAAAGCTCAAAAATATTCATAGGAATACAGAAATATGCAGCACACCCAACAAGGTAAAATTCCCAATGTCTGGCATCCCATCAAACGTTTTTAGGCATTCAAAGAAGTATGAAAACACAAGAAATAATGAAAAGAAAAATCAATCAATCAAACCCAACTCAAAAAACACCTAGCACCTAGATCTTAGTTTCTAATACCATTCTTCAATAAAAGGAGTCAGGGCTCCTTGGAGAAATGGCTGATTCTAGGACTGAAGCAGGATGTATATGAGAGGAGGCTGGAGTATCCTGTAGTGTCAGAAAGTAAGAAAGTGCTCAAAGCTACAGCGATGGAGGTTATGTCAAAGTAGCACAGGAGCCAACTGAAAGAGCTCCCAACAGCCAAAGCTGAAAAAATCTGAGCAATAAGGCAAAGTAGTATTCGATCATAACCAAAAGTATAAAATAGCCATGAGTCCATACTGACATAATTACTAAACAAATTTAAAGAAGAGAGAAGAGACAAATCCCCCATGTAGAAGAATTCCAGATGATTTATGCAGAGACTCCATCCTCAAGGCAGAGGAGCATAACTCCCTGTGGTTTTAAGTGTGGGCTACGTATAGTGACTTCCTTCCAAAGAATACAATATGAAAGGGGAGAAAAAGAGTAACTTTATAGTGGAGAAACCTAACAATCACCACCTCAACCAGGTAGTTAAGGTCAACATCAGTCATAAATCATGTTCATAGTGTGTACCTTTGACTTGATGTGATGAAATGGTATTTATCATCTGTGGACTTCCTTCCCTAAACCTATAACCCTACTCTAATCATGAAAAGAAAATCAAACAATTCCCAGCAGAAGGTCATTCTACAAAATATTTGATCAGTACTCTTCAAAACTGTCATGGTAATCTAAAACAAGGAAAGTGAGAAGCTGTTATAGCCAAGAGGATGTGAAGACATCACTAAATGTAATATGGTATACCCTAGATGAAATCCTGGAACACAAAAACGACATTAATTAAAAACTAAGAAAATCTGAATAAAGTATAGACTTTAGTTAATTATAATATATTCATATTAGTTCATTAATTGTGATGAACGCACCAACATACTCTTTTTTTTTTTTTTCTTTTTTTGAGACAGAGTCTCACTTTGTTGCCCGGGCTAGAGTGCCGTGGCGTTAGCCTAGCTCACAGCAACCTCAAACTCCTGGGCTCAAGTGATCCTTCTGCCTCAGCCTCCCAAGTAGCTGGGACTACAGGCATGCGCCA
>CAUYRT010081633.1:0-37065 GCA_963574885.1 Lepilemur ruficaudatus | reverse complement strand
TTTCTGGCTGGTTCCTTTGTCATCTTCATTATGCTATCTATTGAGCTCACCCAATGATTTTTTAAAAAAGATATTATATTTTTATATTTTGGGAGATCAGCTCACTATAAATTGTGACTGTAAACATTATACTGTAAATGCTTTGTAGTTTTCCCCCAATAAAAAAGAAAAAAAAAAAAGATATTATATTTTTCAAAATTTCCATTTTGTTCTTTTTTTTTAGTTTCTATTTATCTGTGAAGAATTTCTATCTTTCCATTCATGTCAAGAGTGCTTATTTTTACCTTATGCAGCATGGTTGCATGTACTTCCCAGAGATTAGTCTGAGACTTATAGTTAATTTCTCAAAGCTTCTGCTAGGCTGGTTTGGGTCTGACCTACACATGCACAGCTTGGGGATGGACCTGGACTTTTATCTGTATACAGAATTAGGGGATCCATTTCTCCAGCTCTCTGCTCTCTGGGATTTCTCCCACACTCTCTGGATCCCAGAGGCTCCTCTTCCTGCCTTCTCGCTAGAAACGCGAGGCTTCTCTTGCAGTTTTGGCTTCCTGCTCTGTGTGTACTTCCATTTGACTAGGACTACCCCTGAGACAAAACAATAAGAGAAAAGAGCAGAAAAAAAAGAACAGGTATTCTCTCACAGTCTTCAGGCCATGTGCTGTTCCCTTTTCCAGTCCTTTTGGCCAAAAACACAGGGTTTTTTTTGGTTTTGTTTTATTTTGTTTTGTTTGTTTTTCTGAAGGTTTTAGGCCATCACTGCATTGCAGGTCTATGACGGGGGCCACCCTTGGGCAGGGCTATGAGAGAAGAAAGAGGAAAATAAGGAAAATAATAACAGGGATCTTCTTCACCCTCCTCAGCTCGCAGGGACCCCCTTTCCCAGTTCTCTGGCCAGAACTGGGGTTTCTCCCAGTATTTCTGTTGTTTGCAGTCCCTGCTCAGTTCCACAATGGGACAACCATTGGGTCAAAGACAGGAGATACAAAAGGAAAAACTAGGGAATTTACCCTCCAAACAAGGTAAAATTCCAGAGAGGTTTGTTCAAGTTTTGGCTTCTCTCCTCAATCTGCCACTACTGTTAACTTTTCAGAGTCATAGGGTAGTTGCTTTCCTAATTTTGTTTTTTTAGTTTTAATCAACAGGAGAGAGAGGCTTTCGTGGATTTACCCCATGTTGGCCAGCACCAGAAGTCTTGTGTCTCTATTTTTAAGTGCTATATACTTTTTTCTCCTATTATTGTACTTAAAAATCTCAGTCCACAGTTTTTGTCTTTAAACCAAAGAGTTTAATCTGTTTAGCTTTATTGTGATATTTGATATATTTCAATGTTTTCCATATGTCTTATTTGTGCTTTTGTTTGTCTTACCTTTTTGGTTTCCTCTAATAACATTCTGCTGCCTCTTAAGGAAATGTAACTTTTCTGACTCCTTTTTAAATCTCTAAAAATGGAGATAAAAGGATCTAACCAGTGTGTTATCTTAAAAAATAAGATAAATATTTAACACATCTAGCATGGTTCCAGATACAATCAATTTAATTTAATAATATTCATTGAGCACCTATTATGTATTGTATAAAAGAACAGATAAAAATTACTGCTTTAATGGAACATATGTTCTAGTAGGGGAGACAACAATAAACAAAAGATATAAGTTAATTATGTAGTATAATAGAATGTGAAAACAATTATGGAAAAAAATACACCAGGAAAGAGGATAGAGAGAACACTAATAGCGTAGAGGTGACATTTTTTTTTTTTTTTTTTTTTGATACAGAGTCTCACTATGTTGCCCAGGCTAGAGTGCCAGGGTGTCAGCCTATCACACACCAACCACAAACTCCTGGACTCAAGCGATCCTTCTGCCTCAGTCTCCCGATTAGCTGGGACTGTAGGCATGTGCCACCATGCCCGGCTAATTTTTTCTATATATATTTTTAGTTGGCCAATTAATTTCTTTCTATTTATAGTAGAGACGGGGTCTCACTCTTGCTCAGGCTGATTTCAAACTCCTGACCTTGAGCGATCCTCCCGCCTGGGCCTCCCAGAGTGCTAGGATTACAGGCATGAGCCACCATGCCGGCCTAGAGGTGACAATTTTAAACTGGCAAAGTAGGTCTGTTCTGCATATGGGAAGTAGTACTGCTCTATTTTTTTGTATGTTTCAATTGTATAGCATTTTACATATTACTTTACAAAGCCCTGTAACCTCATGTTTTTGTTTGTATCCTCATTCATTGATTCAACAATATGGGCCAGACTTGTACTAGACTCTGGGCTACATGGAAGAGCGAAAGCAGACATGGCATCCTTGTCAAGTCTGTGGAGCCATTTCTATATTACTTCTGTATTACAGTGAGCCAATAATGCCCATTTATTAATTGCTTGGATACGTTTTTGAATTTTACTATATGCCAGACACTACAGTAATTGTGAGGTTAGCAAAATGAACATGGTCTCTGTTCTCTTGAATCTTATAATTTAATGAGAAAACAAGTGTTTAGCACAAACAGTTGCAGTCTCCTCTAGCTATAGTGTGTAGAAGATTGGAAGGGAGCAGGGCTGCAAGCAGGGAGACCAGTTAGGAAGGAGAGGAATTAACCCAAGCAGAATAACAGGGTGGCCTAGATGGGGGTGTTGGGATGTTGGACTAAGGAATGATATTAGAAATGAAAAGAAGCTACTTTTAAGAGGAGGCATTGACAGTGTTGGGGAAAGTGTCTGATGGATGATGCGATTCACAGATGAGGGATGGGATGAATTTGGTTTTCAAGCTCCCAAGTTTAGAGAGCATGCAAGACATCCAAGTGGATGAGACATCCTCATGAGACATGTCAGGAATAGAATACAGAGTTGGAACTTATCAGCAGTAAATGGTAATTGAGGCCATGGGAATAGAGGAGGCCCTCTAGGCAGATGTAAAATGAAAGTTAAAAATGGCCTAGAAGATAATTCTGAAGCATACCATCATTTAAAAGAAGAACAGAAGAATACTAACAAAAGATACTAAGAAAGGGTGGTCAGAAGTGTAGCAGGAAACTCAGGAGATTCTGGAGCTGGGGGGAGTGGATTTTAATACTGTGAGCATGCCCAGTGCTTCAGAGAAGTCAGGTAAGAAAAGACTGAAACAGCCCATTGGGTTCAGCAACAACACAGTCATTTGGGTACTTGTGAGCAGATTGTTGTGGTTTGGTGCCTAAGTAGGGCGATGAGGAAGTAGATACAGAATAAATAATCTTTTCATGAATTAGGAGAGGAAGACAGGGTAATTCTTGGAGAGGGATATGGGGTTGGGGGAGGAGAGTTTTATGTTTCATTTTAATTGATTTGTTAGTTTTTAAGATGGAAAAGATGCATGTTAAAAATTAGTAGGAAAAAGCCAGTAAAGAGGGAAGACACAGGAGGAAGAGAATTGAAAGAGCAAAGTCCCAGAAAAGGTAGAGTAATGGAGGGCAGGGAATGACTCTTCCACTGGAACAGAAGTTATGTAGGACACAATATGGGTATGAATTCAGATGTATTTTTAGTTTGGCAAGAAAGGACATTTTATGGTTTCTGGGTTTTTTCTGTGAAGTTGGAAGCAAACTCATCTGCTGTCAGAGAGGAATTGCAGAGCTTTAGAATGAATGAAAAAGATTTGATGTCCTTCCATGGGGATAAGGAAGAATAGACTAGAGAAATATATCAGGACATGCAGGAGGCATGGCGGGGCCACTTGAGGTATGCCAAGTTATGTGATTTTCTCAAGCAGTGCAGCCTAGATGCATATACACAATAAATAGTCTGCCAGTATTGGGGTTTTTCCAGGTGTTAAGATGGAGAGACAGTAGGCAAGGAAGTTGGGACTATTGGTAAGAAGGCAATTGAGGTGACAAAGAATAGAACCTAAGTTTAATAAGGAGAAGGGGAAGTGAGCTCATAGAAAATGTGGACTAGCGGTCCCTGTGAAGTCAAAGAATTGAAATCTTGAGAATAGTTGACTAAGATCTGGAAAGACAGGATAATTTGGTCTGAGAGTAGTTTTAGAAGGGGAGTGACTCCTGGTGTTAATAAATTCCTGAGTGTGGCTATTGGAGGACTAAGTTGAAGTTAAAGTCAAGACAGAGAGGCTATGGTGAAGGATGGGGAATCTATTAACACGTGGATGGGAAGTCACCTTGGATGACAGTGGGACTTGAGGTAGAAGAGAAGACTGTGAATCAATGCTAAGATCTTGGAGAGAGGCTAGAACAATAACAGCAGTGAGGAGGGATTTGAAGGTATTATAGGTCCAGGTGTGGTGGCTCACACCTGTAATCCTAGTACTTTGGGAGGCCAAGGTGGGAGTATTGCTGAGGCCAGGAGTTTGAGACCAGCTTGGGCAATATAGTGAGACCCTATCTCTACAAAAAATAAGATAAAATAGAACAATTAGCTGGGCGTGATGGTGCTTGTCTATAGTTGCTTAAGCCCAGGAGTTTGAGCCTACGGTGAGCTAGGATTGTGCCACTGCACTCCAGCCTGGAAGACAGAGCGAGACCCTGTCTCTAACAAACAAACAAAAAAATAAAAAAAGAAAGAAGGTATTATAGCCAGTACATCAAAGGAGCTGATTTTTTTTTTTTTTTTTTGAGACAGAGTCTCACTCTGCTGCCCGGGCTAGAGTGAGTGCCGTGGCGTCAGCCTAGCTCACAGAAACCTCAAACTCCTGGGCTCAAGTGATCCTACTGCCTCAGCCTCCCGAGTAGCTGGGACTACAGACATGTGCCACCATACCCGGCTAATTTTTTCTATATATTTTTAGTTGGCCAATTAATTTCTTTCTATTTATAGTAGAGACGAGGTCTCGCTCTTGCTCAGGTTGGTTTCGAACTCCTGACCTTGAGCAATCCGCCGGCCTCGGCCTCCCAGAGTGCTAGGATTACAGGCGTGAGCCACCATGCCCGGCCCAAAGGAGCTGATTTTTAAAAACATTTTCTCATTGAAGTATAATTTATACTCAGAAAAGTGCACAAATCAGAAGTATACAGATCCTTGTCACACAATGATTCTACCCTGTAGGCCACCATGTGGTCAAGAAATAGGACATTTCTAAAATCATACCCACTCCCAATCACTTTCTCTCCCTTCTCCATAGCTATAACTATTGTCCCGACTTTTAAAGCCTTATATTAGTTTTGCCTGTTTTTTGATCTCTCTATGGATGGAATCATATACTTTACATTGTATTCTTTTTAATTCTGATTAAACACAATATTATGTTTGTGAGAATCATCCATGTTCTTGCATGTAGCAGGAGTTCATTAATTGTTATTGCTGTATGGTATAGTATTTCATTTTATGACTACACCACAATTAATCTTTCTACTGTTAATGGATATGTGGTTCCCCTCCACAGGTTTTAGCTGTGATCATTCTATGATAATGTCTTTTGATGCATATATTGTACACATTTCTGTTGAGTATATATCAAGAATAGAATTTCTGAGTCATAGCGCATGCATGTATATGTTCAACTTCATTAGGTCATACCAGTTTCCTAAACTGTTCTATCAATATACACTCCCATCAGCAGTGTAGGAGTTTCAGTTGCTCCATATTCTGACCACTATTTGATAATGTCAGGATTTTTGAATTTAGCCATTCTGGTGGATGTATTTTGCTGTCTCATTATAGTTTGAATTTTATATCCCTTATGATTAATTAGGTTGATACAATGTTTTATTAAGTACCTGTTCATGCCTACTACAATTTTTTCTACTTGGTCATATGTCTTTTTTTTTTTAAAACTGATTTATAGGAGTTTTGCATAAATTTTGGGTATGAGCTCTTTGATGGATGTATGTACAGCAAATAACTTTTTCTACACAGCAGTTTGACTTTTGATTTCCTTAATGGTGTCTTGATAACCCAAAGTCTTTAGTTTTATTGTAGTCTAATTTATGAATCTTTTCCTCTGTGGTTTGTGTTTTTGGTGGCTTTGGTATTTGATATAATTGTCTACCCCTAGATCATGAAGATAGGCTGTGTCCAGCACTGTCCAACAGAACTTTCTGCAAAGATGGAAATGTTTACATTGCACCGTCCAATGCAGTGGTCACTAGCCACATGTGATTACTGAGCCTGGGAAATGTGGCTAGTGTGACTAAGGACTGGATTCTAATTTTCATGGAATTGTAATATACTAAAATAGCTATATGTGGCTGTTAATTGTGCTGTTGGACAGTTTTGTTAACCTAGATGCTTTATTATGTTATTCAGATTATATCTATGAGCCACCGGGAACCGGTTTTAGTTTATGGTAAGAAGTATGGGTCAAATTTCATTTTTTTCCATATGGATATTCAATCGGCACAGCACTATTTATGAAAAAGATTGTCTTTTTTCCATAGTGCTCTGTCCCTTATTCACATGTAAAGTTTCTACACATGCTTGGATCTGTTTTTGGATTCTCTGTTCCATTCAGTTGTCTGTCCTCGTGTCAATACCATACTATCTTTACTACTATAGGTTTATAATAAGTCTTGATATTAGTTAGAGAAAATTTCCTAACTTCATTCTTCTTTTTCTTACCTATTTTTGACTCTTTTAATTTCCATTTAAATTTTATAAGCAGCTTGTTAATTTCCACAAAATCCTACAGAGACTTTGGTATTAAATTGGACCTAGAGGTCAATTTGAGGAAAGTGGACATTTTTACAACATTGACTCTTCCAATCTATGATATAGTGTATCCCTCAATTAATTTAGTTTTTTAGAAATTTTCTTTTAATATTGTTTTGTAGTGTTCTGCCTATAGAACTGGCATATCTTTGGTTGCATTTTCTTAGCTTCTTGTTTTGTCAAGGGCCACCAGTACATTATTAAATGGAAGTGATGATATGGGCCTTCGTGTTCCATTTTCAGTTTCAGAGGGAAAACTTTCAATATTTTAAGTATGAAGTGTGCATCAGGTTTTTTGCTAGATATTCATTGTCTGATTAAGAAAGTTTTATCCTATTCCTTGTTTATTCAATGTGTTTGAGATGTTGACTTTTTAAAAAATCAAATGCTTTATACTTTATCTGCATCTTTTGAGATGATCAAATTATTTTTCTCTTTTACTCCTTTAATGTGGTAAATTATGTTGATTGATTTTTATATGTTAAATCAACCATGCATTGCTGGGGGGGGGGAATCCAATTTGATTGTAACGTAGTATCCTTTTAATATATTGCTGGATTTCATTTGTTAACATTTTGCTTACGACATTTTCATTCATATTCATAAGAGAAATTGGCCTGCAATTTTCCTTTCTTATAATGTCCTCGTCACTTTTAGATATCAAGCATATGTTACCTTCATAAAATGAGTTGGGAAGAGATCTTCTTTTTCTTTTCTCTGGAGGAGTTTATGTTTTGTTGGTGTTATTTCTTCTCTAAATGTTTGAGAGAATTAATCAGTGAAACCATCTGGGTCTGGAGTTTTCTTCATGGGAAGGTTTTTAATAAAAAATTTGATTTCTTTACTAGATATGATACTATCTATCCAGCTATATGTCTAATTATGGCCTCTTTAAAGGTTGTCTTTCTTTCTCCGCCCCCTCCCCAGCTGTTTTTAAGATTAACTTCTTGGTTTTTTCTACTAATGTATATTGCTATAGAGTGAATGTGTCCCCCGAAGATTCTTATGTTGAACCTGTAAATCTCCAATGTGATGATATTTGAAGGTGAGGCCTTTAGGGGGTCATGAGGACAGAGCCCTCATGGTGGGATCAGTGCCCTTATAAAAGGGACCCCAGAGGGCTGCCTGCCTCTTCTGCCATGAGGACACAGTGAAAAAAGAGCCCTCTGTGAACTAGGAAGCAGGCCCTCCCTGGGCACCAAATCTGCAGTGCCTTTGTCTTGTACTTCCCAGCCTCCAGAACTGTGAGAATTTCTCAACAGAAATAAATTTCTGTTGTTTGTAAACCACCCACTCTACAGCATTTTTGTTATAGGAGTCTGAACGGACTAAGACATATATCTCTTTATTTTGTGGTCTTTACGTGTATCCTGCTGGCATTCAAGGTTTCCTTTTAATCTGTGGTTTGAGGATTTTCATTGGTTTTTGAAAATTCTTGGCCATTTCTATCTTTAAATATATTGCTTCTGCCCCAGTCTCGCTATGCTCTCTTTTTGTGACTCCAGTTACAGGTATTTAGACTCCTTCACCACACCTCACATGCCTGTTCTGTCCCCACACCCCATCGACTTATATTTCTCTGTGCTTCATTCTGGACTTCTTTTTCTGACCAGTCTTTCCATTTTATCTTTGCTAATCTGCTCTGAAGGGCTTTCATTGAATTCTAAATTTGAGAGAGAGTATTTTCAGGTCTAAAATTTTCATTTAGTAAATTTAAAAAATTCAAGCTCCTGATCAAAATTCTCAAGCTTGTCTTGAGCACATAAATAGAAATTTGAAGTCCGTGTCTGATAATTCCTTTGTTTAGATTATGTGCGTTGTTTCTACTGTCTGTTTTTTCTCTTGGGTTTTTGTCAAGTCTTTTCACATAGATATATATATGTAATAGCTTGTTTTTATTTAGAGCCAGATGTTCTCTCTGCATATAAAAAATTTACAGAGATGATTTAAGGCTCTGTGAAATGTTATTTTTTCTTCAGAGAGGATTTACTTCTGCTTCAGGCAGGCAGCTAGCTTAGGGGCACTAGCAATTTCTGATCACATTAATCCAGCCAAGGATTGAGATGTTTCAAAACTGGGTTCCTGTCCCTGTGAGGGCTGATCTGTTTCCAATACCCTTACTGTTGAAGTGCAGGCCTTCCAAATCCTATCCAAGATCCTTATGTGTTTACCAGGGCCCCTCTTCCTTAGTAGACCCTGAACTTAGAGAATCAGCAGTCATCCAAATGGGATGCTCGCTTCTCTGGGCTTCCTTCTGTTTCTTTGACCTGCAATTCGTCCGTGTTTTGTAACTCTGATGACTTCAAGAAGATATTGTTAAAATTTTTCCAGCTTTCCTAGTACCTAGTGGGAACCAAGAACTCATTTAAGCCAGGGCTTTTGAAGGAGATTGGGGGGCAGGGGGCAAAAGCTTTGGAATTGGAGGTGGGAAGAGAGAGAATACCTTCCCCATCTCAAGGCACTGAGTTTCTATTTAGAGGGCTGCAAGGGAAATAGAGTCTGTAGGGGCTGTCAGGTTTTAGTCAGGACAAGAGTAAAGGAAGGAAATTGGAGAGTTTGGAGGAGGGGAGGGTTAATATAGTTTCTTTCTTTTTCTTTCTTTCTTTCGGATGGGGTTAGTTGAACTAGACGACATCTAAGTTTCCATGTAATTTGAAATTCTAGGATTCTATTAAATGAGCTAGGCTTCCATTTAGGTTAATTTAGAAGTTTGATTAGAACTTAAAATTTCTCCTGTAGAGATAAGGAGGCTTATCATCATAAAGAAAACTTCTGTGTTTTAATTCCAGCATGATAACTTCCACTTGTAAAATACTGAGCCAACTTATTCCCATAGTGTACAATGGGATTCTAAAGTCTTACGTCCAAAGGGAACCAGTTGCAATATTATCTGCCAGGAATTTACTATTCTGTGGATCATTGCATAGTATGCATTTATGAAAGCTGCCTCATTTCTTCCTATCAAATACTGTATTAAGATTTTATATATATATGTAAAGTGAGCATCTCATAAATATACATACATATATTTATTATATATATTTTACCAGATCATTCTCTGCTCATGATGTAAGTGCCTCCACTCAACTAGCCTTATACTCTGGGGTCCTTACATGTTTTCCTGGCCATTCTTTTGCTCCCTGACCCTGTTCCTACTTCTCCACTCCCTGCCATACTTTCCGCTATGCTCTCTAAAATTCCCTCTCCCTGGGAGAAAAGTCCCCTACCCTCTCTGACTTTTCACTGACTTTCTTTCATCTGTTGTCCTCAGCTGAACCCTGGCTCTCTCAAGAGGATCCTGCTTCCCCTGCACCTTCTCTTTCCCACACCTCTCAAACTGCCATTTCAGGCTCAGGATCCCTTCATCCTTGTGTAAAATCGCCAGCTCCTTTGAGACCAGGCTCACTGCCACCCCTGGTTGCTCTCAGGTACTGCCCTATTCCCACACTCCCACGTCCCACGCTGGCGGTCCCCAACCTCCCTCAGTGCTGCAGTCCATTAACCAACCCCTCTGCTTCTGACCGTGACCTCCTCTCCCCCCAGTTTTTTCAACACCCTCCATACCCAGTGTGGATTCCATGGCCGAGGTCAATAATCATTCTCTTTCAAGCTCTTAAATATCTTTGTATCTTTCCTAAGCAATTGAACATCTCTGGAGAAAAATCACACAACCTCCTTGTCAAGCTCACTTCAAATGGATGACCACAAATTTCAAAGGACTTGCAAAACTGCCAAGTCATTCTATTCCACTCATCTAGTAAATTCACCTTCCCACTCCCTAGGGACAATAGTCACACCTTGTCCTCTCCTGGATCAAGCTTCTCTCCCCCAACTCATACCTTATAGTGAGAATAGTTGTAATAAGACAAGAACTATCTCATCTGCTCAGTAACAGTTCTAGAGCCTACTTGAATCTGTGTTCACACCTCCTACCTTTGCCCCTCCCCATCACCAAACTCTCCCCTTGTGCTCTGAATCCTAAACCGTCTTCCTGCTCAAGGATGTGGCTCCTGTGTTATACCTTTTCTATTGCATCGTGTATCCCTGTGTATCTCTATAGGATTCTTCCTGTTGGTATACAAGCAACTAACTGCCCTGAGAAACTTTCCCTTCTAAAGATTATGAACAGACAGTTCATAGATAGATACAAACAAGTGTCTTAAATATTTGAAAAGATACTCAAGCTCACTCATAAAAAAGAGTAATACAAATTAAAACTACATGGAAATGCCATTTTTAACCTACTATATTGGCAAATATGTAAAAGTTTGAAGGCGCATAGTATGGGGAAGGGTATGGGGGCAACTTTCATAGCATGCTGTTGAGGATAAACAGGTACAACCTCGAAGTCAATTTGACAGTATCTAGCAAAATTAGTAAATGCATATGCCCTTTGCCCTCACAGTCCCACTTCTTAAGTTCATCCTCCATCAGACCTATAAACGTGACAGTGTCCCCAGGGCTTCGGCTTTCCTCCTGTTCTCTATGTATTCTCTCCCTAAGTGGTCATCTAGTATCATGTCTTTAAATACCTTTTATATGCCAATGACTCTGAAGTTAAGCCTTCAGCTCAGAAACTCCTCTGTACTCCAGACCAGTTTATCTAAACAGCCTATGTGATAATTTGATGGTATCTCAACCTTAAGGTGGTCCAAATAGCATTGATTTTCCTCCTCTCCTAATCCTCTCCCCCTCTCACCAAGCCTTTTCATTTCAATAAATGATCCCAGTATGCTCCCAGCTTCTCAGGCCAAAAACTAGCAATGTCTTTGATTTCACTTAGTCCTGAACTGTTTGCCTTTATTTATTCCTTGACATTTTTAACTTAGTTTAACTGAAAGATACTGACGTTGCTCCTCATATGCCAATTTCTGGTTTAAACTCCCCCTTTGGACTTGTAACCAATTATCATCTTCCAGACTGAGAGTTGGTTCCTCCTGGCCATGGTGCTGGTTTGTCCTTTCTCCCTTGCCTTGGCTGGGAGGAACTACCTCTCCCAGTCCTACCTGGTGACTTTTCTTCCTCTGGCCACCACCTTACTTCAAAACCCAAGTAACACCAACCAAAGAACACCAACCAAACTCTTAACTAGCTGATATGGAAGACTAGAATACTAGAATGCCAATTTGTTAGTTTAGAATTATGAATTGTAACTGCCAAGGGAATGGGAAAGCTTGTGTCAGCTGATTAGCACTGAGAAAGATTATTGGAAGCTGCCTTGTAATGAGAATATTATCTGATGAGTCTAGAAGCACAGCAAGAAGAGTTAGATGATCTTAAAGGTAACATGCAGCCTGGTGTGGTCAAGTCCATGCATATTCCTGACAGTTAGACCAGCCACTTTATCATCTAGTCTACTAGAATGTGGGGTTTCTGAGAACAGGATTCATGTCTTTTATGCTGTCCATTAAATCCAGTGCTCAGCATGTGGATGAATACTCCAGGAATTCTCTGCCCTGCTATATGAGCACTGCCAAAGTCTGCTCTCTCACTCCCATTTCCCCCTCAGGTCTGTTAATTATCTCTCTTCTGTTGACACGTTGTTTCAGAATTATTCAAAGCAGAGTTGCTCTTTCTCTACTTTGCACCTCAGATGTTGCATTTTAAGGTAACTTTTGAACAAATCTCATCCCAAATACTTGGGATTGATTTCACCAGTTTAATTTTGAGGTTCTGCCAGAAGCTAGGAAAGTAAGATGTCTGCTCGTATGTACAGACTTCCACATGGTAATCCTTGAGCATTTCCTAATTTACAAATACTTAGAATATATCATAATCCGCAAATATTTAAATAGGAATGACCTAAGACTTTTCAAAAATATAACTGATCTTCAAGAATAAAATTCACCACTAAATGAATGTGCTACAGTATCTGAAGACAATGTGGATATAGTTAACTTTTCTCGTAGGTCAAAGTAGAACCAAAAAATAGGCATTATAATTAGCTAAACATATGATATTTTGTAAGTTTAATAGGAATAATTTAGTAGAAGCAGATTTAGACTACTAATTTACAAAAGATTTGCAGTTGCATTGTTGTTGAAACAATTATAATTGGTTTCCAATTATAATTACTATTATGATTAGGCTAATGGGATGAGGGTTTTTTTAATATAAGAAAAATTTATTCAAGCCTCATGCTTACCCTCATGTGTAGAAGAATTTGAGTATTACGGTATCACTACCTATATATGACCAGGATCTTTTTGTGCCTGAGAAGAGGTCTTGGAGCAGGGAATAATTTTTCAGATCAGGTTACAGCTTTTCAAAGGCCTTCTTGCAGGACAGTGGATCACTCCAGGTGGAGATGCTCTTTTGTCAGATGGCAGCTACCACTTATCAAGGTAGCTTTGGGAAACAAGTAAAAACTGGAAGCCAGGCAAGAGGAGCACACGGGACAATCTTCTCCTAAGCCCAAGGGACAAGGACCACGTGTGTTTCATTCTCCACTGTTTCCAGGACCTAGCCAAGTGCCTTGCACATACATGCTCTTGTTAAATATTTAGTAAATAATTGCATGAATGATGACATGTATTTTAGAACTTTTATTTTTTCTATATTGCTATATAACCAATTACCCAAAATTTAATGGCTTAAAATATTTATTATCTTACAGTTTCTGTGGGCCAGGAAATCAGGCATGGTTTAGCTGAGTCCTCTGGTTCTGAGTCTCTCACTGGGCTGAAGTCATCTCAAGGCTTGACTAGGAAGATTGGTGGGCCTCAGGTCCTCACAGGCTGTTGAATTCTTATTCCCTGCCACGTGAGATTCCCCCTAGAGCATGGTCGCTGCTCCATCAGAGCCAGGAAGTGAGAGCAGGAGAGAATGCCAGTGAGAGAGAGAGAGAGAGAGAGCTAGTAAAGTAGACATTGCAGCCTTTTGTAACCTAATCATGGGAGTGATTTCCCATCACTTTGGTCACATTCAGAAGCAAGTCACTGGATCCAGCCGACACACAGGGGGACAGGATCGTATAAGGGAATGAATATAAGAAAATGATTACTGAGCCATTTTAGAAAGCTGCTTCCCAGACCATGAGTTTTTTTAATGATGATATTCTCAGAAAGAGAATATTAATTTTTATGTAGCTTTTAAAAAAACATTTGAATTAAATGTCATATTTGTTGAGAAACATCAGTTCATTTTGTCTTGAAACAAAAAGCAAAGGCTAACACTGATAAATACAGCACCTGCATTGACCATATTTTAAAAATATTTCCAGATTGTTACATTGTAATAAATAATGACCTTCTGAGAATTCAAAGACCCAAATACAAGGGAGTGTTTTGCAGTAGGCTTAATCAATGTTTAGTGATGATGGAATGTAAAATCGAAGAGCCAAGGATAGAAATCAAATTGCCTTTCTGCAGAAAGATCTTCAACAATTGAAAAACTGCTCTATAAAACTAAAGAACAGCTTGATGATTTAGAAAATAGAAACTGCAGAAATATTCTGTGGATCCTAGGTATGTCCCCACTGCTTATTACCTTGTCTGCTTCAGAGTAAAAAGGAAGGACAACAAAAAGAGATTCAAATTGGCGAATTTTGCCCTGGCCCTGAGCCACCCTGGCTTAAGACTATTAACTATGTATATCCTGAACTCAAAATAAATCTTCTGCCCTTTTACTCTCAAGTAACTTTCCTTTTTCTTATCCAAACCAGAGAACACACATATATTATTAATTTATGTCTAGACTTATTTGATGGATTTTGATGTTCTGATATGCTAGAATTATTCATTATATCCACAGTAATATTATTGTTTTAAAATAACATAATCAAGTTAATCACCCCAGCAACTTGTGGCACTTCAAGAATGCTAATTGGATATGTATGGAACAGGAGATCAATGACAGACGGGCAACACTGCAGCAAAAGCCACTTCTAGATACTTACCCCATGACCAGGAAATACCTTAGCCTAGCAATAGATTATTGCAATATGCCTAACCAATAAAACTCATGCTGTTAAGAGTTTTCATTAGATTTGAGTCTACAACTATAAGAATGAAGATGGTAGCAACAACTGTATTCTCTTTTTACTTGTGACACATTTTATAGAGGCAGAATACTTAACTGCTCTGTAAGAATGCTTAAACCTATGGTAAAATTGGGAAGGTCATGAGCTTTGCTGTCATTCTCTGCCCAGACCCTTACTAGCTGTGTGACCTTGAGTAAGTTACCTAACTTCCTTAGAAACTCATGTCCTCCTATATAAAACGGGAGAAAGATGGTAATGATGATGGGGATGACGATGCCGATCACAGCTAACATTTGTTAAACACTTACCATTTATGAAACAGTGTTATTTATGTGTATTAGTTCATTTACATAGTAATATTACTTCATTTATTACACAGTAACCCTATGAGGTGTAAATACAATCTTATCCCATGTGTGACCTGTCATGTATATGTGTGTGTGTGTCAGAAGCTGTTTTTTAGCTAGATAAATCTTTTGTGACATATTGTGGAATATATATATATATATATGTATATACACATATACACACATACACATATACATGTAAGACATAATATTGATTGGCAGTATTTTGTGCAGGGAAAATGCTTTACGTGCATTATCTCATTTAATTCTCAAAATAGCCCCATCAGGAATGTTATAACAGAACACCTCTCTCTCTTTCCAAATACACACACACGCACACACACACACAGAGGAATTCTTTCAACCCATTACACGGTGATTTCACCAGTTTCGCCTCCACCTTTCCTCACCCCAGAACCACAGTCACAGATTGTGGCTAGACTCTGACTCTCATCTACTAGTGATAGAAACATGTTCCTTGTGGAACTTTATAGCCCCACAGGTTATTAGAGACCATTTTGGTTTTCTATACCGTGTGATTCTTTTCTGCTACAGGCTCTAAATGGTTTTTTCTCAATCCCTAATACTTCTTATTATACTGATTTCTTTAGGGTGAATAACCTTGAATTCATATATCTCATTTTCATCTTTGGTTTGGTTTTCTTTTCTTTTTTTTTTTTTTTTTGGTACAGAATGATCATTGCTTTTATTAAACAAGTTCAGTTGTTTTGGGTACAACAGCCAGGAGGGGATGGTGGAGATAGACCCATCATCACTGGAATATGTCAGTTTCCTTCATCTCCTATTTACTATCCAGATCTGGGACTGTTTTTACATGAATCCAGAGTCTCTGTGTTTTTTTCCTCATATGTAGTTAACAATCTGAATGACACGTTCTTTATAGTACCACAATAATTCCGTCCATTACATCACTTAATTTATGGGAGTGCTAACACCAAAATCGATAAACATTATTTCTGAAATGTCAAGAGTGTTAATGGTGTGATTAAAAAAGAAAAAGATTCTAAAATCTCTGTGCACAGAGCCTTTTGATATACTGTTGTTGAGGCGCACCTCACCAAAGCTGCGATATGGAAGACTTAAATCATTAAGACTCCGTCAACTTTAAAAATGTGTGTTGGAAGCTATTTTTAGCTGCACGAATCTTTTGTGCCATATTGTGGAATTCTGCTAGCAGAGAGAGGGAGAGACTACATGTCTCAGAGAAGATTGTCTCAGGTTGTTTTGAGACATATCAACAGTTGCTAAGGAACCGTCGCTAATGCTTCTGGGAAATTCTGTAATATTTCACTTAGAAATTGGGAGAAATTTCTATAAAGCAAAGCTTCTTAGACAAGGAAAGCATATGAAGGGTGATATTAGGGAACACTTTCAAACTGGGAAAAGTATTTTGAAGTTTTCTAGAAGATTGAGTTTAAATAGGGTTTCATAGTACCATGTACGCTGTAATCGCCTCTTGCAGAATCCTGGAAGCTTTCATTTACATCTGATTTTAGAACAAGTAGCATTTTAAAATCTGGTCACATTTCAGTTTATTTTCCATGATTGATGCTTTAAAATGGAGATTAGCACTTCTTTTCACACAGAGAATTAATTAGCATGCTAGGATGGTGGTTCACTGATTCCCTTCTCTTTTAGTGAAAAGCTATATTAGTAGTAAACATTTAATAGGCATTGACTGTTTAGTAGGTCCCACAGAGACATCATCTTGGCATGTAATGGTATTATAACCCCAATAGTCCTCTCTTATTAGTCACAAACCAGTTTTCCTAAGGCTTGTGTTGCTGGTAGTCAGGCCAGCAGCCTAACACCAGCTCAGCCGCACCATCCTATGAGGACTGTCGGGCCAGTTACTGGCAACACCTTTATATGCATTAGCTGTTGTCTACCTGGCCACAGAGAGAAGGCTTGCCTCACAGTCATTACTAACATTACTTGTAGCCAAGCTGATTTTAACTGTACCATTTGATCTACACGCTTTATTACTTCTGGACTTATTATTAAAATCTGGGGAGGGAGTAGAAATGATTGTTTTTTTTTTCTCTTTCTCTCTCTCATTCACAAACATTAAATGAACATCTATTATGAGCAAGTCTCTGTGGTTAGAGCTAGAGACAGAACACAGTTAACATACAGTCCTTGCCCTCTAAGAAGTTATATTCTGGTGGGGAGACAGCTCTGCCAATAAGCAATTACAAAATAGTAGGATAAGAGCCACCTTAAAGATGTGTATGGAACTAGGAAAGGAACAAGTGCAGTTTTCTGCTTGGGAGGATGAGCAAAGGCCTCATGAATGGAGGAATTCTCCCACTGAATGGGAGTTAGTGGCTCACACACATGGGGCAGGGGTTAAGAGGGAGTGAGCAGTGTGTGCAGTGTCCCAAAGGCATGGCCAGGGAACGAACTCCACTCATTCCTCCATTGCCTGGGAGCAAGGGACAGGGTCAGGGAGGGAGAAGGACAGGTGGGCAGTGAATATATCAGGTTTCAGGCTGAAATGTCGGTTCTTGGCATGCTCATGGCTGAAGAATGACCAGGCGTACCAAAGTTAGGCAAGCACAAAAATGAGATTTATTGAGGAGAGAAAGACTGGATTATAGTGCAAGAGCAAGATATAGGTTTACAGAGCCTGGTACATACGCCACAGATGACGACTAGGCGCATTGCCACAGCAAAGGGAGAGCCAAACGAAGTGTGCCGAAGAGGAATTGGCTGCGGTCTGCATCTTATTTTATAGTGCCCGGATAGGGACTTCACTTGTGGTTCAGAGGTCACCATGGAACCACTTTGATTGGACAGTTGGGAGTCACGTGACCTGAGCCTTAATTACGCATGTGGGTTCTAGGTCACTTTCTGGACTTTATGCTGCTTGGCCTGTGGGCTAGAGAGTCCTCTGCATTCTTTTGTAGCTGGCTCGCTGAGTTCTGATTGGCAGATTCTTGGGTATTCCCTCCTCCCCCAGGTATGGAGAATTAGGGTTGGGCAGGACCAAGATGGGGGCAACAGCACCCACTTTTGTCCCTAGGAGACCAAGAATCCCTCACTGTCTACCTAAGAGACACATCACGGAAGGCTTTTATTACCATTATTATATATGCAGCGATTCTCTCACTTGTTTTTAGACAGTAGAACCTCTGTTTTTTGGTAAGAAGACTGCTGCAGTGGGCCAATAATAATAGGGATGGAGAAGAAGGAATAATATTAGGAGGGAAATAATTTTAGGGGGAAATATGAGGAGGTAACAATCTGTAAGATTTGGTACAGGGACTGGGAGGGGATGGCACAGGTTGAGGCAATGTGTGATCTAAGCCTCCCCCAGCACACATAGCTTCTTCCCCTCGTGTTTCCATCTCCCCTATGGCCTCACATATACACCATGCTGTTTCCCAACTCCAGGCCTTTGCTTCTGTGGTTCTGTCTGTTTGGAACACTCTTCCCACCTGGCCTGGTTATCCTTTCCCCACTAGCTGGCTCCTCTTCTGGGCCCTTGTGATGCCTCTGCATTTCTCTGTTTGGCGTGCCCAGCTGGAAACTATTCAAGGATATCTCTCTCCTGCTGAAGTGCAACCTCCTCTACAGTAGGGGCTAGGTTTTGGTTTGTTTTGTGTCACATGCATGAGCAACATATAGCCTCTGCATAAGTGAGGGCTAATCAATGTTCATTGGTGTGAACGGCTCTGAAAGAGTTTTTGAAAAAAACACTATGCATGTACGTTTTTTTGTCTTCAGGTTGAAGATCAGGTACCAAGTGCAGTGATAATTTAAAAGACACCCAGATGTCAGAGAATCATAGTTAGGGACAGGGCAACCCAGGCAACATGTCTTGGTGTTGCCACTGTCTGTTTACTCTGAGGCTTTTCCAACAGCCCAGGGAAGCCAACAGCCAAGGCAGCCCCAGGCCATTTGACACGGTTCAGAATCCACACCGTGGAGGTGGTTCAAGGATGTGATGTTGGCAATGTAAGATGTAGACATGCAAAAATATATTTAGAAATAAGTAAAAATAATGATAGCAGTGAGCAAATGGGAAGTACCAAATGAATGACTCAGACTGTCACATGCTGGAGGAATATAGTGAAAATACAAATGGCCAATAGCCTTTGAGTATATTGTTAGCAAACTCAGCATTAATTCTGAGTCTGAAGCCTTGACTTTGCACCCTAATCAGAATATTAAGCAAAGAAACATTTTGCTAGTCGTTTAGTGAATGTGTTAACAGAAAATCTTGTATCAGAGTTGCATTAAAGGTCATGCTTGAAGTAGGCCAAAATGTGATATTGATTAGTGCATTTCTTCCTGTGTTAGAAAAACAGAAGTTAGAGAAAATGTCTGATGGTTTGAGAAATATCGTTTGCCCAGTGTTATAGAAAAAGCAGCAGCTTTCTTGATGAGTTTGTGCTTGTTTTAGCTGGAATGATACACTCAAGCAAATTATTGGTCATCACAAAGTCCATAATACAATGTCCTGGAACATATTTTGTTGTGAAGGTAAAAGTACCTCGTATTTATGGAGGAAAACTCAATTATTAATATTACCTTTAGACCAACCCATTGAATAATATACATGTGGAGTCAAGATAAATGTCTGATACCATTTTTCCTTTGCCTTGGCAAGACAGGGTATAGTTTGTGATACACAAACTTCCCAATTTAAAAATTGAACTAAATAAATGAGAAATAGTATAACATAAAAGAGCATTTGATTTAGAGCCAAACTGCCTGGATCAAATGCTGCCTTTTCCAGATTAGTTGTGAAAACTGGAGCAAGGTACTGAGCCTTTCTGTGCCTCAGTTTCCTCATCTGTAAAGCATTAATACTAGTCGTACATGCCTCATGACGTTGTTACATGAATCAAATATAATAAATAAATATAAACTGTTTAGAATTGGTCCTAGCACATAGTATGTTAGCACACAATAAATACTAGTTATTACTATTATTAATGATCTTATCTCAAGTTGATTATAAATGTAGTCTCCATTAATTTATTCACCAAATTCAAAATTAACACTACCACGTGGCCAGTAGAAGATATAAGCTCAAGTAACAGTGTTATAATAAAATGAAGATAGGTTCGTATTTCTTTGCCATCAAACAGTCATGATTTGGTAGACCATCTGGTAGTGATTATAGCTTTATGGAAATCTGCCACTGAGGTCAATAGCTACCAACATGAAGATTGCCCCAGGTTCAGGAAAGTAGAAGACATTCTTCAGGATTTCAAAGACACATCAACTGTGCGGTTGCACAGGCAGGAGTGGAACTGTACATGCCGGGATAACAATCAGGGCATATTGTTCTTTAAGGTTTCAAAGAAAACAAGCATCATACTTAAGAAATTTAGTCACACTATCCCTAAGACAGTCCTAAGAATGGCGTTGTAATTTGTGTGCCATATACTTGCTTTTAACAAGGCATTTAATTCTGTTAGGCAAGTTGGTAGGTTAGAAAATCCTGCAAAGACAGGCAGCCTGGGGAAGTTTATAAGCAACATTTGTTGACTCTGTGAGAAAATGATGGTGAGAGTGTAGATGCAGACGAGAGATAGCATTTGCATTTACAGTGACTAATAGCACCAAACAAAGCTGCATTCCTATGCCGTTATCATTTGCTATCTGTTTTTTTGTTTGTTTTAAGATGCCCTCTGTTGCCTTCAAAGATTGCAATTCAGGTATTAACATGAAGATTAGGTCAGATAAGAATGCAGCCAATCTCTACTGCATCTAGGCAAAAGCAAATTATTATCTGGAATATAAACAATCTTATTACATATTGTCCCTGTGCCAGTGTCTGCACACTTGTGGCTCATAGTCAGAATGATAAATAATAGTGGTTAGGTTGGTTTGCTAAGTTGTGCATCACTTTGGTCGTATTATCAATCCCTAAACAGAGAAAGACTCTCTGAAATTTCTATGGATCACCTCTGAAAGTTAGAGATAAGTTTCATCACTCAGTGGCATCATCTCTTGCAATCAATCAGCAATAACCAACAAATAGAGATTTAGTGGTGTTGTGTATAAAAGGCACTGTGAGAAACAGCACTGTTCAGGAACCAGAAATCTATACAGCATGGTCTCCTTTCTCCAAAGAAGGGATGATAATGCACAGATTACAGAGAAGAATTAATCAATAATAATAAGTCATATAATAAGACAACCTTTATAATTTTATATAGGTGCTACAGGCAGTATATGGTAAAGTGCCAAGTCACTGATAGAGGTTATAAGAAGAGAGTTTGTTTATTGTGAGCTGCAATGATTCTAGGAAGATTGAGAGAGAGAGAGAGGAGGGATGGGAGAGAGAGATTGGCAAGCTTGATATTATCTTAGAATATTTGGTAGAGGGGGAAAGATATTAAGGAGTATTGCAGATGGGGGGACCAGCACAGAGGCGAGGCAACACTAGGCATACTGGGAGTAGAAAGCAAACTGGAATAACAGGAGTGTAAAATGCAAGCAGAGCCAGGCATCTAACACTGGGAGCTGCATATCCTTGCCATGTGCAGCAGTAGGTCAGGGTGTGACAAGACACAGGGCGACTATGGCTAGATGGAATATGAGCAACACAGGCATCTTTGTTGTCATGTTCACTGTTTTGTATTTAAGGCTTAGCATAGACCCTGGCACACGGTGGGTGCTCAATGAAGCCTTCACTCTTTTCTGTGATTAGGGGTGCTCTGATAGATGATAAGGCTGGAACAATAGTTGGTGCCAGCTAGTTTGGAAATCAAGTAGAGGGCCATGCAGTTTAAACGTGATTATGTGTTTGGGTTTTTCCCCTAGGGCTCACAAATCCCCAGGCTTCAGGCACTGTGTGAGCCCCGTGGAACACTGTCAAAAGTCTGTGCGCCTTCTGCGTTATTCTGAGGTCCGTAGCTGTCGTTGGATATTGAAAGGGATCCATGCCCCACAAAGGTTAGGCTTTACTTAATGAGCCAAGGGGTAGTTAGGAGTAATTTTGAACAAGAGAGTGACATCAAATTGGTAATTGGGGCTGTGACTCAGGGATGCACGTGCAGCGGGCAGGAGAGAACAGAGAGAATGAGGCAAAGAAAAGCAGGAAGGAGGCTCTGGCAGGCTGGAGGGAGAGAGATGGTGTGGGAGCCGGGCTGTGGGACTGACTGTCTTCAAGGAGAGAGAGAGAAAGGAGAGTGTTTAAAGGAAAGCTATGTTGGGGGTGCGGGAATACTGACAAAATGCTTGTGGATAAGGTGGGGGGGAATGAGGGGCTATGAAAGTAGAATCAGTTTCCAAAGAAACCCGTCAGTCAACATGTATTAATTCAAGCCTCTTAAGTCTTCACCACTTTAATGTCAGACTTTCATGTGAGGACACTATTCCTGTCACAAGGGGAAATCATACCTTCCTTGAAAGGCCTAATTGGAAAAATTGGGACACCTGCCCCCATATATTAAAAATAAGGACATCTGTTAATTGTAAACTGCAAACTTAACATGAATGCGGAAATTAAATCAGTTTCTCTGAAAATTGTGATTTTATAGTTAAGTTTGTGGAAGTTGCAATTTCTTCAAATATTTTTGGTACCCTTGTTTTGTAGGTATTTAGTTGACCAATAGCATAATTAAGCCCTTGTACTCTCTCAGTGTAACACACTCCCAAGTGAAGAAATTTCAAGTTTTGTGGGTGTTTCAGAAATGATTAGAGCCCCTCATTGTGTCAGTGAAAATTAGTTTGGGTTAATTATATTTAATGAAAGAGAAAAATAACTAGTGCCAGCTGACTGTGTAGTCAAAAAAATCTTATACCTTCCTCTGAGGTAATACAAAGATTTGGAGACAAGTAAATTAGGGGAATGCCCACATTTGCCCTTGATCACCTGAGTCTGTAGAGAAAATGAATTCCTTGGGTTCTAAGTTAACTCCACCCAGCTGTTTGCACATCGTCACATGTGGAAAGCAGAATTCAAGGGGGAACTGTGGAAAGGAGATGCTATCTTATAAGGTAAAAACACTCTGCTTTCCAAGCAGATTCTAGTCAATCCAGCTACTGCTGCTTTGGCAAGCCACAAGAGGTCTCAAATTTAAATGGTCTTGGCCCCATTGTCTGACAGAGAATGTGGCTGGAGCAGAGCTACTGGGTATGGCTTCTGCTGCCTTAGCCTATGCCAAAGCCTGGTGCCTTCCTTGCCTGTTTCCACGGTGGCAGGTATATTAAGGAGTGTCTCCGCGCCTGCCGGGTGATGGATGGCTCTCTGGCGGTCTCTGGTGGTGAACATTATATATGTTTCTAGAGGGAACAGTAGAATACTTGACTCCATTAGAGCAAATGCAAAAACAAACATTTGAACAAATATACTAAAATTCCCTAGCATGAACCTAAGTTCCATACTAACTTCTAGCTATAACTCAGAAGGATCACTACTATATATTCCTTATATGTAACACAGAGTAGCATTTTAGAGTGAGTTATCCATATAGTATCTAAATTTCTGTCTTTGGGTGGAGGAAGAGGAAGAATTAATGCCTTTAAAGTCAGTTCATATTTATTCTCATCCCCCACCCCACCACCACCAGTTCCCCAAAACTCACATTTCTGCAAGGGTTTTTTTCTAAGACACAATTCCCAAGATGTGTCTGTGTGCATGTTTGTGGGTATATATAATTGTGTTAACTTCTTGATTGCCAGCTCTCTGTAGATCTGAACATTAAACCTTTTAATTATCACAGTTATAAATGTCCATATTAGCAACTTGCTACCCTGTTCTAGTAAGTGAATTGGAGATACCGAATTGTTTGCTATATTGAAGACAGCTGGTGTATATGCCTCAACACATACATTTCCACATTGCATGCCACGTGAGAGTTCTTTTTACTACTTCTCTTTTTCTTTTTAATTCTTGGTAGACCATGTATAATCAGTGAAATAAACATCATCTATTAGTCAGTTCAGTCTTCCCTGAAGTATTAGTATTCTAAACAATCCTATTACCAAAGCATTATTTTGATACTTTATTAAAAGTCCTACAGCTCTAGCTTTGCTATACTCAAACACAGCTTTATGCAATTAGGATTATAATGGAAGCTTTATTACAATGATACATAACTTGTATCATCCTAATAAAAGTTCCTGTACATAGCAATGCTTTAATAACATTGTTTCTGTAACAGTGATTCCTTAGTAATGGAGCTTTTCTCATGGCAACTTCATTATTAGGAAATGATTTCAGTAATAGAAATGCAAATAAAGATTTTGAAAGGAGCATTTTATGCATGGCACTATTATACTGACCTGGTATCTTTTCATGCATTACATCTAATCATTATAAACCTACCATGTAGATTATAGTTATGCTTATTATTATCCTGTTACATTTTAACATTTGTGTCCTTCCAAATTATTGAAATTAACTGCCATTTTAAAATAAAATTCAAAGGTTAAAATAATTTAAATTTTAATTAAATTTTGTTCCTAAAGCATTAAAAATGTTTTACAAAATCTCTAATTTTTATTGTATTAGAAATTGAGTGGACCAATGACATTCAAACCACAGTAATCATGAAGTGTTCATGAAGACTTTTTGGAGACAGAGTCTCACTCTATTGGAGTGCAATGGCATCATCCTAGCTTACAGCAACCTCAAACTCCTGGGCTCAAACAATTCTCCTACCTCAGCCTCCCAAGTGACTGGGACTACAGGTGTGTCCCACCATGCTCAGCTAATTTTTATTTATTTATTTTGTAGAGACAGGGGTCTTGAACTCCTGACCTCAAGCAATCCTCCTGCCTTGGCCTCCCAAAGTGCTAGGATTACAAATGTGAGCCACCTGTTCAGACTGGATCTTCTACTTCTATATGTACCCTCTCGTGAAATCCACCTGCTTGAGAATGCACTTGTGGTTGAGATTTTCCTTTTTTGCCTTCCTATTTTGCCTTTCTCCCAGCATACGAAAGAAAGGCACATCTCGCATCCATCCCTTACCATGACATATGGCTTAACCAGAGCACTAAACAAAGGAGCAATTTGACAATCCCTTTACTTAAGGCATCCCCAGGCTCCAATCCGTATTTTTTTTTTTTTTTTTTTGAGACAGAGTCTCACCTGTCACCTGGGGCTAGAGTGCCGTGGCATCAGCCTAGCTCACAGCAACCTCAAACTCCTGGGCTCAAGTGATCCTCCTGCCTCCGCCTCCCAAGTAGCTGGGACTACAGGCATGTGCCACCATGCCTGGCTAATTTTTTCTATTTTTAGTTGTTTGGCTAATTTCTTTCTATTTTTTTAGTAGAGACAGAGTCTTGCTCTTGCTCAGGCTGGTCTTGAACTCCTGAGCTCAAGCAATCCTCCCGCCTTGGCCTCCCAGAGTGCTAGGATTACAGGCGTGAGCCACCGCACCCAGCCCCCAATCCGTGTTTTTAAGTCAGAATATGTAGCGTAATGGTTAAGTGCCTGAGCTGTGGACCAGAGAATCTGTGTGTAAATCCAGGTTCTGCAACTTACTAGCTGTGTGACCTTGAAGAGTCATTTAAGCTTTCTCTACCTAGTGTCTGCTTCTAAAAATGAGGATAATAATAATAGGGTATTATGAGGGTTAGGTTGATTTATATACATATGAAAAAAGTACATAGTATGTAGAAAATATACGCTACATAATGGTATTAGCTATTGATTTCCAAAAATATTTTACTTTATATGTTTATTAGTTTATCAAATTTTATAATAAATTTATGTTGTTTTGATCAACTGAGAACTAGCGATAATTATGACAACTCAGACATCTAAGTTAACACTTAGAACAAAATGGTCACAGGAAATTTTAAAACATAAACTCCTTTATATATTTTTTGTTACAAGATGATCAATAAAAAGCTTTTAAGCATAAAATATACATTAGGATAAAGTTCTTTGAGAGAAGCAGAATGGGGATATGAATTCAAGGAGAAAAATGTAAAATATCTAATTGTTCATATATTTTTAAAATGAATGATGGTGGATATTTATGTTCAATTGAATGCATTTAGAAGAGTGATGTAATAGTTGTATTTAAAATTGTCAATATGTACAATGCACTGCAACTATTTAATGGAGAACTTTAGAGGTCAGCTTCTGTGCCTTGGAGTGTATAGATACACTCCAATAAAAATACATATAGATATGTATTTTTAAAATGTAGGTGTATGCAAGCAAGTTCAAAGACATTGGAATAAAACACTGATTTATAGGAATAAAGTATAAGTGAAAGTAAAGGTATAAAATTATCTTTATAATGTATGTTTTTCTGAGTACTGGCTATGCTTAAGAACAATATCTTCCTTATCAAGTTGGTAAACTAAGTATATTATAGAAGTCTGAAGTTCACTTGCAGAAAGTTGGTTTGTCTCTGTGTGGACTAACTAGACTGAATATCTCCAGTTTCACAGAAGTCAGTGCCTAAAAAACACATGTACTTCCAGGTGCAGTGGCTCATGCCTGTAGTCCCAAATACTCTGGAGGCTGAGGCAGGAGGATCACTTGAGTCCAAGAGTTCAAGGCTGCAGTGAACTATGATCGGGCCACTGCACTCTAGCCTGATGACAGAGCGAGACCCTGACTCTAAACAAATAATGTACTCCCAAGTTGATTAGCAATTCCTGGGAGAAAGCCCTTGCCTTTGATTTTGAAGAGGGTTCTGGAAGTGTCCTTTGAACTGTGTGTGGAAGGGGGCCCTCTCTGAGTGAATCCCTCCCCTGAAGCAGGAATGGAGAGGCTGGACTGACTGCTGGATGGATGCTCTGAGTCAGTTTCACTTCATGCTGGAGATGGCAGTTGTTGCTGCTACTGGAGGAGCCCCAGCTAGGACAAGAAAGAATAAATAGGCCTCTTAGGAAGAACATGCTAGAAATGAACTATTTTCTACTTAAAAAAAAAATGTTGAAGAAAACATGCAGGCCCTAAGGTGTGTTTACTGCTAATCATGTGAGTTTGACATGCACAGTTTTGACTTCTTTACTTCATGCCATGCTTCAAGTTGAATGTTTGGATGCCACTTTCTTATTGGACAAGTTTCATGTCAGCATATCTGTAGTTGTAACTGTAATGGGTGTACAATTTTATGTGCTGGTTTTTACACTTGTTATTTTTCAGACCCTATCCAAGGAAAGTGGAGCTTTTTGGAGGAATGATAATGTTAATACTGTAGCCATATTTATACCAACTGGCACATAATCTGAGCAATTTGATGAGCTTTAATTAATGTGACTTGCTATGGCCTATTTTCATGGCCCTTTGAGACCCACGCACTGTCAGCTGACTATACTATGCTGTTTCATAGAAAAGACTTGAGCATCCGTGGGTTTTGGTGTCTGTGGGGAGTACTGGAGCCAATCCCGTGGATACCAAAGGACAATTGTACCAGCTTCTTGGAGACACATCAGATAATGCAGGCCTGCTCTTAGAGATCAGAGCCTTGGCAAATTATTTTTGAAAAGTTGCTAACCCTTGCCCTGGCCAATCTGGAAAATCATCTTCCAGGGGCATAATGTGTTTATAAGGATTCAAGAAAGTCACCCACCCCATTCGAGCCCTAACCCTCTCTATATGTTCTCCTGCATCAAGTCAGTAATTTCCAAGACTTGCATCCTGTGGCCAAGTCACAAGTGGCACAAAGCCTAAGCTAGTTGCCTTGAGTCCTTACAGCATCTATGTAGTGTCTTGGTGAAGTATTTCTAAGGATGGTTCAGTTATTACTTTAAGACAGTGAGGGACAAGTAAAGCAGTTTATTGTGGTGGCAATATAAATTAATCTTTTTGGAGGAAAATATGATAATGTAGATCAATAGTTATATAAATATTCCCACTTTTTTTACTCATTCTAGAAATTTTATTATAAGGAAATAAATAAGGAAGAATATATGATATATATGCATAATTTATAATAGTATAAAACTGGAAAATGATCTAAATGTCTAACAGTAGAATAATGTTAAAATCCATTATGACATATTAGCCAGATGTAGAATTATGTAACTAAAAAGAAAGTTATAAGAATTCTGCAAAATGTAGAAAAGTATATATGAAATAGTGTTAATAGGTAAGAGGAAAAATTGAACCACAGGATTATTCACTGTGTGCATAACCATAATACATAGATAACAATAAAATTTGAGAAGAAATCAACCCTTAGGAGAGGGGAAAAAGAGCTCAAGTATGACCCAGTGTGAAGCAGTCGTGAGCTTTACCGAAGATCACTGGTCTGAATGGCCAGGGCTCAACCTTCAGTTTCATCTCATGGAGTTCATGTGGAAAGCCTGTGTCTTTCCGGTTGTTAGTTTTCTTTCTGGGTCTTAGACTTTCTTTTTAGGTTCTAGACATTCTTGTCTAGAAAATACTGAAATAGATCCAAACTATAAAAATCAATTCTTAAAATTCCAACAGAAGTTAGAGAAATGTAAGAAATTGATATGATCAGGAAACGGGATTAGACCGTACATTTTTTAAATCTTGACATTATTAAGTTGCTTAAAACCTTAATAAAATATTTAGAAATAAGAAATTTCTATTTTTGCCCTTGTGTATCAGTTCATTCCTCTCTTTAATATTTGCTTTGCAAAATACCAGAATACTCGTATTGTCTGGAAAGTTCTAATATTATATTTACATACGTAAAAGAGTATGGTTTCTTAATATAGCTGATTACTAGCATTGTTTTTTGTTACTTAGTTTCAAATTATTAGTATTATAGAAAGTGGGGGAAAATATCTCATAGTAGTTTTTATAGGTCAGATCTTTTAACATTTTTCATTTATCAGAAGAGTAATCGCAGATTTTGTAATGGGTTTATCACATCCAGGAATTTTCTTCATGGAGCTTCTTTTGAGAGAGCTTCTAAAGAGAAAATCTAATTTTAGATTAACAAAATCACTGGGAAATCTGCTGGGGATAAAAGGAATCTTTTTATTATCAAAATTGGGTAAGAAGCAGGAAGGAAAAATATAACTGTTAGGAGCTACAGCTGTAAACTGGAGTGCTTTTATTGGATATTTACACTGATTGTATTTATCTAAAAAGTAGTTTATGGTATTTTTAATAATCATCTTGAAGGTTCATCAGTATGTTTTTCTGTTGCTTTAAAATTTTATTTGGCATCATTCTAAAAAGTAATGATACTAATAGACTGCTATTTTATTTTGTATTGCCTGTAAAATACTCCCTGTGTGATAGTTGGCAGACATTAATATCTGGTTATCAATAAATTAGGCTTATTTTGTGAATTTGTTCTTGAAAAACCTTGAGTTTTCTGATTGCTGATTCACTGCTGTATTCACCAACATACCTAGCTCAAAAGTGATGTCCTTGTTTTAGTGTGTATCTCAGACTTAACAAGCCAAAATTGTCACCATTATGTAATGTAGTGGAAGGGGTCAACCCAAATAAATGACTGAGGCAAAAATCTCAATCAATGGAGGTTTATTAAGCCAAGATTTTGAGGACACACCCGGGAAAACACATGAGCTGCCCACAAGATGTGGCTGTTTTTTCCAAAGGGGAGGTTGGGACCTTTAGCATTTTAAAGGCATATAGAGAGAAGAAGAAAAGGAAGGGGAAAGGGGGCCCCCCCCATGAGGTAGTGGCTACATTCTTGTGAGGCCCAGGAAATCGACATTTTTACATAAAATAGGTGGGTAGGTGGAAGAATGCCTGATTCTGTCTTGTCTCCAGTTCTGTTACTGTAAGATAAACTCGTAGTTCATTATTAGTGTGGAATCAGATAGGCTTTAGTTGTAGGTGCTAGACATAGGTACAATTTGCAAGGCCTTGCTTATGGGAGGTTAGCAAGAACTTTCCTTAATGAGTTATCTGTGGGTCCAGCTTTTCACAGGTACCTGAGGCTGTGATTTTTGTTTCACAAAGGGAAAAAGTAAAGAATTAATATTTACAAATTGCAATCTTCCAATTGTTTTATTTTAAGATATGAATAGAATAAATATACCATGAAAATAAAATTTAAAAGCTGTTGGAACCCCCAAAACACTTTAAGCCTGGAGAGAAATGTGACTGTGATCTGAGTCAGTCATTGCATGTTTTGCAATGTTGCTTTTTAGATAATTAGTTTAACTCTTCCTCATTGTTCTTGCTCCGTAAATGACTGGGAAAGACCAGCGACCAGACCTCCTTCTTCCAATCGCTGATCTTTGTTATAGGTTAGCTGCCTCCTGTATTGTCCTGGACCTAACTCAGACCAGATGGTCCTCTGAACAGGGACCCCATGACAGTGACATCTTCAGTGTGGAATGTTAAATATACCTTTCCCCAAAGAAAAAGACCATCTCGACTAATCAGATCATTGTAATTATGTGTTAAGCCTTACAGAAAGCTGTTGAAATTCTGTTAAACTTCCCGAGCTTGTCTATATAAACCATCCCAAATTTCTGTGCTTTAGAACTCTGACTTCCATTCTTTGGAATCTGTGCTTCCCAGGCAGGCTGTCCTCAATCTTTGTGCTTGATTAAGCTCTTTTTAAACTAGATTCTGACCTTTTTGGTTATTTTAGGTTGATGATAGCACCTGCGAATTGTTTCATTCTGAAGTTCTTCTGTATTTAGTCTTAACAGGCTTGGCATTGGAAAGAGTAAATTCTATTCTTAAATCCAGACATGAGTCTTCGCTCTATCACTTACGAGTTCTATAACCTTGGGTAAGCCACTTCTCTGAACAAATTTCTACAAAATGTGAAGACCAATGCCTACTTTATATTGTGAAAATTAAAGTAGATAATAAATGTTAATGCACAACTTTGATTTCTTCTTTTTCTTAATCCCAATCTAATAGCAACACCTGCTATTTCTGTTAGGTAGCTATGGAGGGATTCTGGGTCTCCTAGGGACGAAAGTGGTGTTGCTGTGATTCACCACCCCCTCCCCCCACCAATAAGGCTTTCAGAGAGGCTCATGGGAGATCTGCATGCACAGTAAGACTCAGGTCATGCAGCTTCCAACTATTCAATCAAAGTGGTTCCATGGTGACCTCTGAACCACAGGGGAGGTCCCAAACCGGGCAGTGTAAAAGAACACACACAGACCATAACCAGCCCCTTTTCGTGCCCTTCCTTATGCTCTGGCTTTGCTGTGACAGTGGGTCTGGTCGTCATCTGTGGCGTATGTACCACACTCTGTAAACCTGTATCTTACCCTTGCCCCATAATCCTATCTTTCTCTCCTCAGTAAACCTCATTTTTGTGCTTGCCTTACTTTGGGGTGTCTGGTCATTCTTCGGCCATAAGCACGTCAAGAACCGACATTTCAGACTGAAACCTCAGGAGCTGACCACAGATTTGGAGTGGGTCCCGGGATTCTGCACGGTGGAAGGTCCTGAGATCACACCATGAGAAGCCTGCTCTGCTTTTAGATTCCTCACTTCTCTTGAGACTTTGTCTCACTGTTTTCTTCTGTTTCTTCATCTTTAATCTGACATCCTCCTTGGGGTGTTTCTCTTACAGCTTCAGATGACGTTCCTTATTCTCAAAACAAACAAAAGAATTGCTTATTTCTTTGACATGGAGAAAAATAGTCGGAGTCTCCCATTCTCTACTGCACACCGTGCTGTCACCAACTGAATGAAGGTTCTTCTGTCCACCCCTCCCCAGGGCTTTGACTAGAGAGAGAGAGAAACTGAGAGTCCTCTACTGACAGCACCTCCCATCAGGTATTTTTAAAAAATGGATATTTTTACCAGAAGAACATTTTAATAAAAACATTGATATAGAACATAATAAGGCTTTTAAACAGAGACTCGGAGTCCTTTTTGTCTTCATTTAAATCTGTTTTATTTTTCTTTCTGTGACGCTATATGAAATCTCATCAATATACAAAATAATCATTCTGAGGCTCAGATTTTCTCATTTTCTCTGGATGAGAGCTTTGATTAGCTTTTTACAAGTTCTTCATTAGTAATTGGCTTGCTTTTTTTTGTTTTTGTTTTTGGCTGTTGTCTCTAATAAGTATATGTTCTATCAAAGAATTCTTTGAGAATGGTCTGAAAGATGCTACTCTGTGTTATGCTACAGCACATTATCATTTAAGACTCTTTATAAAATGCAACAAGTGCTATTAGGATCAAATTCTTCTTCTTGATGCTGGTGGCTGGGGTGGGTTGTTCAGTCTTATCATCATGCCTGACCTAGTTGTGCAGCCGTGACTGTTTAATTAATAGACATTTACATAAGCTCTTTTTTTCCCCCAGCGAGCTTTATAATGGTCTTGGTGGTTATCTTCTTTTCACCCTGTGAAGTATCAGCAGTACTATTTCCATTTTGCATATCAAAATACAGAGAGATTAAATTATGTACAACAAATTGATAACTGAATAAGTTTGGGAAATCAGAGTTCTGGCATATTAATAGTGTTGCTTAAAGCAACAACCCATATAGACTCTATAAATATACTCAGACTCTGCTCACTAATCCAGGAGTTGGAGTTGGGACTGTCAGAAGCCCAGGGAGGAAGCCCTATGTAGATTTCTGCAAGGGTGGAGAATTACTATCTGAGCTCTTTTTGGTGCCATGAAAGGAAAGCTTTGTTAGTAGAGAAGGTGGTATCTGAGAATTATTGCTTCAATGTCTGTAATTTTTAATAAAAATCCTAAAAAGTCTGGTGACGTCTGTGTAGCATATGAATTTGATGAATTGTTTTTTGATTTTGTTTTTTTTGAAACCACTTTCCCAAATACCATTGTCTAATTTCTTTCTAATTAACTGACCACAAAATGTTGCAAGATGCAGCCGGAGCAAAGCGTGATTCACTTGGCTTCTTCTGCTTGTCCCAGAACTGAGGAGAAACTTGCTGGTCTTTCTGGGTACTTGAGCGAGACTTTCTTTCTTTCTCACATATTTTTTCCCTAAATATGTTTTCACTGTCCTTCTGTCTATATCCTCACATATCTATAAGGGATAAAAATCTGGACTGGGATTTTTCCTTTTCCCCTTTTTTCTTCTTTTTTCAAAACTATAAAATAGGATTATTTGCCATTCAAACCTTGCCTCTTCGTCTTGTATAGGTATTGATTACTTCCAGGGAATTCTTGGACTATGAAAGGATTGGCTCAATCATTGAACACCACAACCAACAAAACAAAACAAGCAAGAACAGACAATTTTTCTTCTCCAAATTTACCAACTTTTAGGTTTTACCTAAAAAGTGGAAGTTCGTATGTCTCTCACTTAACTCCTTTCCCATTAAACTTGGAGCAGACTGTTTCTGGCTGAAATTCTATAGCTACACTCTTCTCCTGCCCTGTATCCTGCCCATTTTTAATGATCTGGACCAGATTAAATACCGCATCTCCAGGAAGTCTTTGCTGACCCCTCCCCTCAGTCAGCAGTGACCTTTCTTTTCTCTGAATCCCATATACCTGGATTTGTAGCCTTTGAGTGGCCGGGATCACAGTCTATACTGCATATTATAATGATTTCTGTAACCCTAGAATTGCAGATGCCCTAACATGGAACATGGAGAGAGGAGAAGAGATGGACTCAGGGTCTCTTGCATCTCATGAAAATATACACCCTGGTACACTGTCTGACGTTTCCAGCTGTAGAGCACTCAACACAGAGTTACAGAAACTGCACAACTGAAACCACACAGCAAGCATTGGATCTGAAGTGTGAAAATCGTAATTGGGTCCCAGGAATCCACTCACGATACTCTCACCAGGAGTATCGTGTCAGGGATGAGAAGTCTTTCCATCCGTGGAGCCTTGGGCCTCAGCCACCTCTGCATCATGATTTTCATTTAGTTGACTGGTGAGCCCCTCTCTGGCCCTCAGGCACCTCAGGCTTTCCTCAGGACACCCCCATCTTACAGTGAGTGGGGAGTACCTCATTCTTTGCTAGTGCCACTGTGATCACTACACGATTTTCTCTGGAATCGTGAAGTCTCTCCATACCTTCTGTCTAAATGATAAAAAAAAATCCCTCCCACAGAGAGAATTTTTCTTACTAGCTTTTCTTTTTCCTGGTCATAAGTCCTATTATTCACCCCCCTTCATGGGGCCAAGTGAAACTGCTGTTCTCCCTAGGGATCTGCTTTTCCATTCCTTTAGAAACCCTAAGGGATGGGGAGTGAGTAATAACAAACTTATTTCATCTTTGGGACTCTTTCCCCTAGAGGTACTCTTAGTAGTGGGATACAACTGGACTGTAAACCCAGGAATTGAGATAATGGGGTGCTATTTTATATCTTTCTAGCACCCAAAACTAGAATGTAAACTCTATGAAAGAAGGTTTTGCTTCTGTCTTTAGTATGCTAATATCTCTAGTACCTAGAACAGTGCCTGGCACATAGAATATATTTCATAAATACTTCTTGAATAAATGGATAGGTGGGTGGATGGATAGATGGATGAATGTTTAGCATGGAGTCTTACCCACAATAGGTCATTCAGTGATGTTTATTGAATGCACGAGTAAAAAACACATGGAGTAATAGAGGTGTGAGTAAAATAGGAAGGTGTGAGTTTATTATATATTTTAGTAGTATTTGAATCTGCTTCTTAGTCTGGGTAACATACCTTAGGGGGATACAGTGGTGTGGCAGGGGGTAGGCTAACTCATAGAATTAAGATACTCATCTTGGTGCATCAATTTTTCTCAATGGTAAAATAAGATACTATTTTTTTGATGTGGAAACCAATAGATAGATTTTACAATATATTGCATAATTGCAATATATTTAAATTTAAAAGTTTTTAAATTACAAGTGGAGAATTATTCCTAACCATGCCCTCAAACCTTCTCCTTTGCTTTTAGATATATTTTGGAAGAAATATTTGAGAACACAGTTATTGACGTTTTTATTTCATCTTATCTGGGGACTCCTATAAATGTACAGAAAGTGCTGCCCCAGGTTTTGTGTCAAGGAGAGAGAATGGTTCTGTCCCTCTCATGTCCTTACAGTGGCATAGGGGCTACTGGTCTCTTCCACATGAATATGCCCCTTTATAAAACAGGCTACACGTGCCAATAGTAATTTACTTTGGCACAATAGGCTGTCTTTGTCTATGTATTATTTCCACAAATACTTATTGAGTACCTACGAGGTGAAATGCACTGACCTGGATGCTGAGATTAAAATAGAATCAGAATACTTCTCCTGCCTTCAAGGAATTATGGAGTAGTAGAGGAAGACTCCTATAAACAACCAATTGCCTATACCCAACAGCGTGGAATTAACAGTAGGCTTAAGTATGGGTGCAGTGTGAACACAGACAGAGGGGAGCTGAATGATTCAGGCTGGGGGTAGAAGAAAGCTGAGATCTACAGGAGAGAAATGAGCATTAGTGGTGAAGGAGGGCGAGAGGGTGTTCCAGGCAGAGAAAACAGCATGCATTAATGCAAAAGCCTGTAGGTAAGAAAGAACAGTGTGTTTGGGGAACAGCAAGTAGTTTAATGGTAAACTGTAGGTACATATTGGGTAAAAAGCTTCTGCACAGCATAGAAAACAGTTAACAAAGTGAAGAGACAACCTAAATGGGAGAAAATGTTTGCAAACTATTCAACTGACAAGGGATTAATAACTAGTATATATAAGGAACTCAAACAACTATATAGCAAAAAAGATCAAATTAAAAAATGGGCAAAATATCTGAGTAGATATTTCTCAAAAGAAGACACACAAATGACCAACACATATATGAAAAAATGCTCAATATCACTAATCATCAGGAAAACACAAATCAAAACCATGAGATATCATCTTATTCCAGTTAAAATATTATCAAAAAGACGGAAAATAATAAATGCTAGTGAGGATGTGGAGAAAGGGGAATGCCTGTGCACTGTTGGTGGGAATGTAAATTAGTGCAGCCACTATGGAAAACAGAATGGAAGTTTCTCAAAAAACTAAAAATAGAAATACCATATGATCCAGCAATTCTACTGCTGGGTATATATCCAAGAGAAAGGAAATCAGTATATCGAAGAGATATTTTCACTGCCATGTTTATTGCAGCACTATTCACAGTAGCTAAGATATGGAATCAACCTAAGTGTCAGTCGACAGATGAATGCATAAAAAAATATGATACATATATACGTTCCAACATAAAGAAGAATGAAATCCTGTCATTTGTAACAACATGGATGGAACTGGAGAACATTATGTTATGTGAACTAAGCCAGGCACAGAAAGACAAATGTCACATGTTCTCACTCATATGTGGGAGCTAAAAATACTGATCTCATGGAGGTAGAGAATAAAATGGTGGATATGGGAGGTTGGGAAGGGGAGTGGAGAATAATGAGGTATTAATTAATGGGTACAAAAAAACAGTTAAATAGAAGGAATAAGATGCAGTGTTTCATAACACAGTGAGCAACTATAGTTAACAATAATTTATTATGTATTTCAAAATAACTAGAGGAGTATATTTGGAATATTCCCAACACAAAGAAATGATAAATGTTTGAGGTGGTGGGTATTTCAATTACCCAGATTTGATCATTACACACTGTATACTTGTATCAAAATATCACATGTACCACATAAATATGTAGAACTATTATGTGTCCATTAAAAAATTTTAAAAAGAAATAACAGAAGAGAAAGATTATAGATTTAATTATCTAACATTACATTTCATATTCTCAAATCACCATGAACAAATTTAAAGAATAATAACAATTTGGAAATTTCTAACCAGAAAAATGGAAGCCAGAAGAAAATGGGATAATATAATCCAAGAGCTGAGGGAGTATCATTGTAACTTACAATTTTATAGCTACAAAAACTTATTTTTCAAAAATGATAGCAACATAAAGCTTTCACAGGATGGGACCATTTACTGCCTATAGATCTTCAATAATTCAATGATCAAGAATATTATGCTAGAATGGATGCTGAGATGTAGAAAAAAATGGTAAGCAAAAAGAATAGTAAAATGTGAGTAAATCTCAACCAACATTTTTTTTTTTTTTTGAGACAGAGTCTCACTCTGTTACCCAGGTGTGAGTGCCGTGGCATCAGCCTAGCTCACAGCAACCTCAAACTCCTGGGCTCAAGCAATCCTTCTGCCTCAGCCTCCCCAGTAGCTGGGACTACAGGCATGTGCTACCATGCCCAGCTAATTTTTTGTATATGTATTTTTA
>CAUYRT010081632.1:0-38772 GCA_963574885.1 Lepilemur ruficaudatus | reverse complement strand
AAGTTTTGTTATTTTGTAGAATAAGATGATTCTTTTTTTGCTTTAAGGTTACAAATTACTCTTACAAAATGTTTAATCTCCCAGGTGGACTTTCTTGAAGAACTCTCTCAGTCCCTCATCTGTCTCTTGTATATTTTGATTGGCAGTACATTAAATACATATGTCAATGAGAAATAATTTGGTATCTTAAAAAATAGCTTTTTTTCTGATCATAATGTGATATATTCATTACCGAAGATTTAGAAAATACAATATAAAGAAGAAAATAAATATTACCTTTAATCTCATTGCTTACAGAAAAAACTGTTAACATTTTGCAATATGTCCTTTCAGTCTTTTTCTCAGTTTATACATGTTTAGGCATGCATACAAACTTGCATTAACTTGATTATGATATTTAATCTTCCTGTATAGAAGAACAGAGTACATCTGTCTACATTCCATGAATACGAAGAACTAGTTGGATTAGTTTATCAGTTCTTCTGTTAATCTATTTCTGATTAATTTATTTCCACTTTTACCTTTATTTTCATCCCAATTTTTGGTATATTTCTTTGGTTTCTTCCTAGTTTGGTGGGTAAAATTTTTGGTTCTTTAACTTTGTCCTTTCTTGGCTGATAATGAAAGCATTCAACAGTATGAATTTGCCCCTTCTTGTAGCTTTGACTAAATAAAGACAATAAAAGCTAGAATCTTCTGGGATAAATTAATCTAATTTGGAGAAAAAGGAAAGTGTTCACATTCTCTGTAGAGTACAAGGCATAACATATATGTTGAAAATCAAGCTATTGATACTATAAAATCAAACTATTATTCATATAGCTTATGTCTAATTGCTAACTAGAATTATCAAATACTAAGCTGGGTGTGGTGGGTCACGCCTTAATCCTAGCACTTTGGGAGGCCAGGGCAAGAGGATTGCTTGAGGTCAAGAGTTCGAGACCAGCCTGAGCAAGAGTGAGACCCCGTCTCTATCAAAAATAGAAAAATTAGCCAGGCTTGGTGGCATGTGCTTGTAGTCCCAGCTACTCGGGAGGCTGAGGCAGGATCACTTAAGCCCAGGAGTTCAAGGTTGCAGTGAGCTATGATGATGCCACTGCACTCTAGCTGGGGCAACGGAGTAATACCCTGTCTCTGAAAAAAAATAAATAACAACAACAATAAAAAAAATTATCAAATACGGACAGTGGAATGAAAAAGATCCCAGCTTTGTATTTTTAGGTAAGAATTTGAGGTAAAGATGGGGGTATGATAGCACATAGGGTTTCCTTTTATACATGTCAAGATCTTAGGTCTGTGATTTTATGCTTTCCTATGTGCACAGAGACGTTGACAGGCAGTGAATTTGTAACATACTAATCTTCCTGCCCTTTTATATTACTGTAGAAAAAGTAAAACCCAGACCTCCTAAACAGACTGATAGCTTCATGTATCCCACTGCAGAGTGTCAACTAATCCACCAGCAACCATGAATTCAAATTATACTTAAGGGCTTCATGTCCAAAGAAAACCATAGTGCAGAATATGGAGTGTTGCTCTGGGTCCTCATGGCTTACCTGGTGACCGATTTTTTCACCTTGGGCAGGCCCCTTTATGTTGTGCAGTGTGGGTGAAAGTGTGATGGGGGTGGATCCTGGTCTTGTACCTAATTTAAAGGGGAGCATTTCACATTTCATCATTAAGTATCTTTGTTTTAGACATTTAGTACATACCCTTTATTGTGTTGTGTGAGTATTTTGCTGATATGTTTTGTTTGGCTTATTTTTAAATAAAGAATGGGGATTGGATTTTTTCTGTATCCACTGACACAATAATGATAGTTTTTATGTAATCATAGCATTTTTCTCCTATAATTTGTTAATGAGGTGAATTACAATCATGGATTTTTCTGAGGTAGTCTAATGTTAAGTTATCTTTGCTTTCCTGGGGTAAATGCTAATTCTTTACTTCTCAGTTGTTTCACTTAACGTGTTTGTGTAGAACTTTCAAATATAACTGCCTTCAGCAGATGTTGGAGTGACTGTCCAGTTAATCACCAAGCACCAGCTTTTGCTCCTTGAACACTGCATCCATCCACTCTAATCCTTGGCAGAAGGTGAATATTACGAGAAAAGAACAGAATAACCCGTTTACAAAGGGGAAAAGCAATGCCAGACCGATGTATAATCTAATAGATTTAGTAAATCTGCATGTTTCCAGTTTAGATAAATTACTTAAGATACTCACATACTATTAATATTTAGAATAGCCTTTGAAAAGTCTTCAGATGTACTTTTTAAAAATAGGAGGTAGGGGCTGGGAGTGGTGGCTCATCCCCGTAATCCTAGCACTCTGGGAGGCCCAGGTGGGAGGATCACTTGAGCTCAGGAATTCGAGACCAGCCCGAGCAAGAGCAAGAGCTTGTTTCTACTAAAAATAGAAAAATTAGGCAGGTGTGGTGGCCTGTAGTCCCAGCTACCTGGAAGGCTGAAGCAGGAGGATCACTTGAGCCCAGGAATTTGAGATTGCTATGAGCTAGGCTGATGTCACAGCTCTCTAGCCTGGGTGACAGAGACTTTGTCTCAAAACATAAATAAACTAAAATGAAATAGGAGGTAGGTCTCTGCCTCATATAATAAATGGGAAATTGATAGGCCTTCTACAGTAATTGTGTATTTTGTAGGCTTTTTCTTCTACTTCGAATTCAGCAGTTTGCTAATATCGCCATTCTTTTCAATCTCTGATATACACCATATGCGTTTTGATGGCAGCTTGATCTGTGGTTATATGGCATACTTCTGTATAACTCTGAGGAAAGGTCTGATTTCCACAGAATCCCAAAGCCTCCACCTCCTGGCACCAGGCTGGTAAACAGCATGCAGTTGCATAGAATTACTGTTTTTCCAGACTATAACACAATCTGGCTTTAAACTTTTTTCTTTTCTTTTTTTTTTTACTTTCACCTTTTCAGTTGTTTGGGATCTTGATTTCAAGTTCAAATATCTTTACCAGGCTTAAAACTTAGAAGTTTCAAAAGAAAAATACTTATTTTCTCTCTGAGGTTGAAAGCTTGTAGGTAGTATCCTTAGAAACTTAGTTCTTTCTACACAAACTTGGGTTTCTTCCATAGGATTAAGGAGATTATAAATAACCACTCACTGTGAGTGGTCAGGGGAGAGCCAGTAGAGGTGAAATGACCAGTTGTAACCAGTGTTGGTCCTGGAGCCAAACTGATTTAGAGTCTCCACTGGCAGAACCAAAATTTGAGAGAAGGATGTGGCAAGTAGATTACCCTATAACCATGACATCAGAAATGGATGCCTCAAAGGACTTAAGAGATCTTGATGCCTGGTTTAAGCAGTCAGCTGGTCCAGGAGTATATGCAGGTGATACTTTGGGCTGTGAGAAACAGAAAGCCCTACTGTCGGCGACATGAGCCAGCAGACACGCCCTCTGCTCCCAGACCTGAGGTCACGAGACAGGTGGTTGCTAGCAGTGGTCCAGGGTTCCAAGGCTGGGGGCTGGCAGCTCACTGATTCTTGGGCCCTCCTGCGAAGGGTGCAGGGTAGCTCAGCACCACCAAGCATCTTGGCCCCACATGTGGGGGCTCTCGGCAGGGCATGTCTCCCCAGAATCCTCCAGCAGCTTTCGCTTTATGTCTGATTGGTCAGAACCAGGTGGCACAGCCACAACTAGCCCACCTCTATCAAGATCACAAGATCACAGCCTGACTCTTGAACGAAATTGGGATTCTGTTAGGAAGGAGAAAAGGGGGTGGGGTGGCTGGCTCTGGGCGGGTAATGAGCACTGTCAGCCTCCCGCCAGGACTCCCTGCCTTCACTTTTCCTCACAGCGTACTCAGTGACCTAATCGTGTAGACCCTTCCCCGTCACACTAAACTCACCGCCTCACACCTTGCAGGGCCGGCCGCGCCCGTCCTTTCCTGGCCAGGTGTGCTTGTGGGGAACACGGTGGGGGGAAGCTCTCTCTGTCTAAAGGGCCCCCCACTCAAGCCCTTCCTCACTTACCTGGTCCTTACTTGAGCCTTCAGTCTCAGCTACACTGTCAGTTCCTTAGAGCCGTTCCTTTGGCTCTGTGGGGCCGCTGTCTCTGAGACTCTGCAGACTGGCCTCGGTGAACCACGTTGTAGCAGAGCCACCGGGGTGGCTGGCATGCAGTGCCTGGCCCATCCCCGGCAACGTGGAGGCACTCAACAGTGTCGGCAAGTCTGTCTGGTGAGGTTGGGGAACATGTCTCCTGCCCTGAATAATGGCCCGTTGCTGTTGGAGAGTTGGTAAGGTTACTTAGCTGAAAACAGGGAGATGCAGTCACATCACTTCAGGCCTCATTTACCCCCTTTCTGGCACGAAACATCTACTGTCTTTGGTGGAACGGAGGCTGACATCATGCTGGCAAGAAGGTGTGTCAGAAGCTTTTGTCCACAGCCTGTTTCCAGCTCCCCTGGAGCCCCTGAGGAGGTGGAAGTCAGGAGGGGACTGTGGGTGGCAGCTGGGGAGAGGCGCAGGCCCCAGCCTGGCCGTGCAGGGCCTGCTGTTCACCAAGAGCTGAGGCTTATGGAGATTAACTGACAAAGCCAGAACGCCCGTGTCTTTATTACCTGAGCTGCGACAGTTGTGTGATCCGCAATTCATGACAGTCACGTGTTGGCGTGTCTGCCAGATCCCCCTCACCCAGATCCCTACTCTTGAAACCGTGTGCAAAGGGGCGAAAGCTGACCCTGCAGGTGTGGCGGAGGTGATTGGATGGTTTGAGGAAGGGTGGTCTTGCTGGCGGGGCCAGATCTGCAGAACCTTGTGGCTCCAACGCCTGTGATCCCACAGGGGGGCTGTTTCTCCCTGGGGGTCTGGCGTCAACTGCTGCCCTTTCTGGGTTCCTTGCCTGACCCCCTCCCTCTGTGATGGACTCATTTTTCTCTTTAGATATGTTACTGCCTTCACTGAGGTGAGGCCTGAGCACTGTCTCTCCCTTTCACCTGCCCGCAGGACGGGTCTGTGAGCCCTGGTGTTGTCCCAGCGTGTCCTGGGCAGCACCTGGGTGAGGCACCTCTGCTTCTGAAGGCCCCTCCCAGGCCACAGTCCTGCTTCTGAAGCTCATCCAAGCTCCCAAAGGTGAAGATTTTTATCCTCATCTTTGAGTTTTCCATCAGCCTTTTTTTTTCTCCATAACAGAAGTATAAATAAACTAGCATATCCTCCTCTCTCTTGGCAGAGCAGCATTTCAAAAAGAAATAGCAATAATTCAAATTTAGGCCAGTAAGAATAAAATATGGCTGGCTGGCTGCAGTATCTGTTCACTACAGCGCCAAGGAAGAAGCAGAGGGAGTTTTGTAGTAGCCAATCTAGATGTCAAAACAAAAACAACAGACATTTGTACTCATGGTAAAGTTACTAAGCTATCAGTCCAAGTTTATTTACTCTTATACTGTATATAATTTCAGCATTGCGATTTCTTCCATTTATTAGGTATTCAGTAAATGCTAATCAGATGAATAAATGAATGTCAGAGAAACTTGCAACAGAATTAGAAGAGATGCTGCTATATCAATATGTTCAAAAATGGTTTATCATATTGAAATAATAAAGCTAATATTTTAGTGCTTTATATGTGCTAGGTACTTTTAGAGCCTTTAGATCATTTAATCTCATTTAATCATCATAACCTTATACTGTAGATTCTGTCATTAATATTTTCTTCAGTTGTGCAAACGGGCAGAGATAATTAAGTTATTCTAGTTAATTGATTGATGAAGCTAAGATTCAAGCTAGGTCTGATCTTAGAGCTCTTGCTCTTAATCACTGATTTATACAGCTTCCCGGCTCCCCGAAAGCAGAGAAGAGATAGAAAAACACTTAAAAAGGACTCTGACATGCTGTCATTGTCTTTTTAAAGCCAAAGCCCTTTGGTTTGAAGGAAACAACCTTTGAAAGCCTCTGCCGAACTAGGACAACTTTACTTGATTGTAATATAATGGAGAAATTGACAGTGAAAACCTGAGTCATCAAGAAATGTTTGATTTCTAACCTGAACGTTGAGGGGGGTAGGTGTTAGTTGACCAGATGAAATGGCTGCGGGGACGGTGGAAGAGAACAGCAAGTCCTGGGGCCCAAAAGCCCCAGGTCAGGAAGTGTGCAGGTAGTTTATTGTTCCCGGGTGTACAGGGCGTTCACTGGAAGTGCCCAGGAGGAGGCGCCAGTCAGGCAGTTTGAGTTTTATCCTTAAGATGATGGGATTCTCAGAAAAAAATTTTAAAATAACTGCTTTATTGAAAATATAATCCACATAAAATGTGCAAGTCAGTGATTTTTAGCATACTCACACCATTGTGCAACCATCACTACAATTAATTAGGAACATTTTTATCACCCCATAAAAAACTTGACCCATTAGCAGTCGCTCCCCAGTATCCCTCCCTCCCAGCCCTGGCAACCACTAGTCTGCTTCTCGGCTCTATAGATTTACCTCTCCTGGGTATTTTATATACATGGAATCTTACACCGTGTGGCCTTCCGTGTTCGGCTTCTGTGACCTAGCGTGGTGTTTTCAGGATGCCTCCCTGTGGTGGCGTGGATCAGTGCCGCGTTCCTCCCTGTGGCTGACATGCCGTCGTGGGAGTGTGCCGCACTCTGTGTGTCTGTTCTGTTGATGAACATTTGGGTGCTTTCTACATTTTGGCTGTTGTGAATAATGTTGCTGTGAATGTTTGTGTGTAGGTTTCTGTGTGAATATGTTTTCATTTCTCTTGGATATATCACCCAAGAGTGGACTTGCTGAGTGATGTGGTAATTCTGTATTTAACTTTTTGAGGAACTGCCAAACTGGTTTTCAAAGTGGCCACACCATTTTCCTTTTCCACCAGCAATCTCAGCGTGTGAGGCTCCAGTCAGCCTTCCTGGCAGGCGTGTAGTGGTGCCTTATTGTGCCTTAATTTGCATTTCTCCCAGGACTTAATGCTGAGCATTTTTTTTCGAGTGCTTATTTGGAAGAATAACTATTTGAAAATAACTATTTAGAAATCCTTTGCCCATTTTAAAATTGTATAACTTGTCTTATTGTTGAGTCGCAAGAGTTCTTTATATATTCTAGATATAAATCCTTTATAGTTTGCAAATTACAAATATTTGCAGTTTTCAAATATTTCCTCCCATTCTCTGAGTTATCTTCTTACTGTCTTGATAATGTCCTTTGAGGCACAAACATTTTTAATTTTTATGAAATTCAATTTACTTTTTTTTCCCCCTTAGGTGGTTTGTGCTTTTGGTCTGAGGAATTTTAAACAAAGGAGTTACAGAATTGCATTTACAGTTTAGAAAGATTGCATTGGCTACAGTTGGGTGAGAAAGAATGAAGGACAGAGAGAGGGATAGGAGGGAAGGACAAGGGTTGGAAAGAATGTGGACATGAGGGATTTAGAAGGTGGGCTCAGCAGGGCTGGTGGCTGGTGGGGTGTTGGAGCCCTGCAGGAAGGAGGGGTTCCCGTCTGCTCGCAGGTCTCTGGCCCATGTGATGGCATGTGTGGCTGTGCTGTTTCTGAGGCAGGGATCTCAGAATGTGGAGGAGGTCTGAGGAAGGAGAGTCGTCATTGGAGCCAGAAAGGATATCCAGGCCTGCAAGCCCAGGCAGCTGTCAGCACCTGCCAGTCCCGCCGCAGAGGTGGCCCTGGAGGGCCCTGTGCTTCTAGGCCGAAAGTGCCTCGAAGGCCAGACCTCATGCCTGAAGCCTCCCTTTGCCCCTCCAGTCCCTGTAAAAGCCGTAAAAAGTGTCTAAGCAGGGTGTTCTCCTCCTAACGGATTTCACGTTGCTGAGGTTTGCAAAGAGTCTCGGCGATGTTAGAGGAGACGTAATCGAAGGTGGGTAGGTAGGATCTTAACTCTTTCTACCATTCTCCACCCTTGCATCTACTTTTTTGAGCACTCGAGATAATCTACCATTCTTTCTTTCTTTCCCTTTCATTCTTTCTTTTTGCCTGTTCTTTCTTCTGAGGCAATATTCAAGATAATTTTATTGAATGGAAAATATAGTCACCAAATTCAGTCAAAAGCCAAGTGAAATGTTACTTCACATGCCAAAGATAGTTCCTATGTATAAGACGACTTCTCCACTTTTGCTAGTTTCTAACAGAACTACCTGTACAACTTCAGTGTATCTGGAATTTATTCAGAATTTATTATTATGACCTAATTCTATATCTGCCCGTGTCTCTGTGTTATTGGTATGTAAATATTTGAATGAAGGATTAAATGATTTCTCAAAGGACATAATTCTTCAAGAAATGTTCTTTGTTATGAGAACCTACTAAAAATACCTGTAATGCTGGAATATTTAAGCCATGTCTTCACCTCACAGCATACTTTTATTTTTAATGTACTGAATTCTTGGTTCTTTATATGTTGATAATATTGCTAGGTTAACTACCAACCTATTCCTTTGTTCTCTTTATTCTGCCTTCTCTATTCATATGGCCAGATATGTAGGATGAGACCCTGGTTTTTAGTTGATCTCTATTTCCTTTGTACTTTTGTTCATCATTCTCAACTAAAGAAAGCTATATAGATAGATGCACCCGATAGAGATCTTTATTCAGTGTAGTCAAATCATCTAGTGGTCGAATCATCAGGACCAGCATCCACCCCCCTGAGAAGAGAGTCGAGGTGTGTGGGTGGCACTGCCAGCATGGGAGTGCTCTGTGACTCTGCAGTGCGGGGTGCACCCCAGGCCCCCACACTGGAACTGAGCCCTCCCTCGCTCACCAGCTGCTGGGGCGTAGTGACTACTGACCATACCCAGCTGGAGTGCCCCTAGCCCAGGCCTTGCGCTCTGCGGAGAGCTGCCTTGCCTGGGGGCTGCCCCTTCCCCTTTCCCAAGGTGGCTGCGTCTGCTGGCTGATCTCCTGCATGGAGTAAAGACCCAGGCCTTTGCTTCCATTTGGGGCAGTGCTGAAGGTCATGCTGCGTGTGGAGGTCCCCGTGGCATTGCCAGGCCTTTATGGTGGCAACCTTGCCATTCCACTGATGCCCCTCCTGGGTCCTGCTTCCTTCACCCTCCTGTGAGTGTGGGTCCCCCAGCAGTCCTCAGTAAACTTCCTGCATGCACATCTCCATCCTGAGGTGTTTCCCAGGGAACCTGACTGGTGACAGTATCTTTTCCCCAAGTTCAGTGTCTGACAAGCAGGGGCTGGTGACACTTGTTAAGATTCTAGCCCTGATTGATCCCAGAGCTGCCTTGCCTATCCCCTGGGTTTTTGCTGCCATCAGGACTGGCTTCCTCTGCCCTCTCTCTGGGAAGTACTGGCCAGAGAAAGTTGATCTTTGAAAATGAGAAATGCTTGGAATGCATGAAAGTCATTTTTTTTAAAGGGAAACATTGAAAATTACATTGCTGGGTGTCTGATAGTGTAATTCTTGAACTAGAGAAGTTAAACTCAAAGGAGCTGGCCAGCCAGGTGCAGTGTGGTGTGCCTTGTAGTCCCAGCTACTCGGGAGGCTGAGGTGGGAGGATCACTTGAAACCCATGAATTGGAGACCAGTCTGGACAACATAGCAAGACCCTGTCTCTTAAAAAAAAAAGAACAAACAAACCCCAAAAACTCAAGCAGGGGAAATACTAAGGAGCTGGCCAGCAGAAAGACCAGCTGTGCAAAAGGCAGCGTGGAATTCCAACAGTGATCAAAGTGTAGGGTTTTGGTCTCAGTCACTTGATAGATTGGATTGTGCTTTTCAAATGATTTAATTTCTCCCTCTCACCATTTGTTAATCTTGAATATAAAAATACCTGCCTGTTAGTACCTAGTAAGCCCCTGTTACAAAGTTATGAGGCTTCGTAATGGTTTCTGGGTTTTGTTTCTTGTCTTTTTTTTTTTTTTTTAATAAAACAGGTTTCTGGCATATATTGTTGAACTTGAGAGAATTATTTCAACGTCAAGAAGAAGCGATGTGTGCACTTGAAATGGTATACTGATTTGGAGGTTTACTGACCCCTGCAGTCTGCACCTACACCCATCATGTGTTCCCCTCCCTGCTGAGTCACCATTTAGTGCCGCATGGGAGAAGTGAAGGGAGGTAGGAGCCTCTGCGGGCCAGCAGCCTTACCTGCATGCCGAGACCTTCCTTGGGGTACTCTGCCTTCAGGTGGCCTTGTTACAGTTCCCGGTTTTACTCCTGACCCACAGTAGCCCCAGCCAAATCACATGCATAGTTCTAGACTCCAGGTGACAGGCCCTCAGCCTGAGAGTCCCCAACATGCAGCTGCCAGCTCTGCAGAAGGCCCCGGGCTGTCCCAGGATGTAAGACTCAGACGCCGCCTTCTGTTTCTGCTTTTCAAATGCTTTCATACATCAGCCTTCTAGTATCTAAAATGCAGTGCCCCTTTTCTCCTTGAAAGTCATCTGCTCTTTAATAAAGTAGCTATAGTTAAGATATAAGACTTTTGGTCTTTTCCAGTATTGTGATTTTCTTGGTCAAATTGACCTATATATTATATTATTTAATACTGTATGCATAAGTGCTAAGGCAATTATGAGGGAAAGAGTGTTTACTATGTGCCAGGCACTATGATAATCTCCTAAGTGCGTTATTTAACTGCCCCCACTGTTAAGATGTGGAAACTGAGGCAGAGGGATTAAAAGAATACAAGTCTTGATTTGGTAGAATTGGGATTTAAGCCCTGGAAGTCTGGCTCTAGCATATGCATCCTTAGTCATTTTGATATGCTTCAGCAGCTTTCAAACTTTGCACCACAGCCTGCAACGATGTATCTCATATGGCCATCCAGAGCCGGCGGGCACAGGTTTCACAGAGCAGTGCTCACCCTTGACACAGGCAGTGCACTCTGCTGCTTCTCCATAGTTCTGTCTCTCCATTTCCTTCCTTTCTGCCCTGTCTCACTCCCTCCTTCCCTCCCTCCCGCCTTCCTTTTTCTTTACCGCACCTTCCCAGTTGAATGGCACTGCCTGTTCATGCATTCATTCATCCGTCAAATTTAAGTGCCTCCTGTATGTCTGACAGTGTGTCAACACTGGGGGTACAATGCTGAATAGAGCAGGCAAAGTCCCTGTCCCCATAGAAGTTACAGCCAGAAGGTTTTACACATAAAATGTAATTGGAAACAACTTTTTATTGCACATGAAGACCCCCCCCAAATCTAGAAAGCTATCAAGCTTAGATTACCTGGTAAATATACAGCTATTTAGTGATGTTAATTAAAAGACTGTAGAAAATGGACAATGATGTTTATTGCAGCATTTTCATAATAAAGTAATATATCCAGATAGTGGAATACTATGAATCAATGTAACGACCTAGCACAATGTATGTCAGTAAGGAGAGATCTCAAACACACTTAACAAATTGCAAGAGCACGAGCAGCACAGTGTGTGAGGGGACAAAGCATGTCGCCCTCTTGCACCATGCAGTGTGATACAGGACAGCGCCAAAACGTGATATAAGATCATTGTGTGAAAGTTTTCAAACATCCAAAACAATAATACCTATTATCATGGACACGCACCTGTGTAGTAGATGTGCAAAAACGTTCAAGGAATGACCACATCCTAGTTTTTGGATAATGCTTATTAGTTTCTGAGGTGGGAGGGAAGGTTGGGGCTTTAACAAACGTTAGAAAAATACGTAGCATATACGGCAAATTTTCACTATTGTTAAGTCTGTTTAGGGGCACCGTTATCTTGTTGTTTTGGGTGCTTTCCTGTATATTTAATAATAAAAATTGACCAGGTGAAACGACGCTGCCGAGCCACGTTTGTGTGTGTGGCGCACGCTCGCGTCTGCGCTCCAAGCAGGCCTCCTCGCGGCTCGCGGCTCCCGGCTCCCCAGCAGGGGGCGCCGCTGCACAGGGCTGCGAGCGGGGCAGGCGCGCTCTGGGGTGGGGTGGGGGTGCCGCCCGGGTGGGGATGCCGCTCGGGTGAGGGGTTCCGCTCGGGTGGGGATGCCGCTCGGGTGGGGGCGCCGCTCTGGTGGGGATGCAGCTCGGATGGGGGTGCCGCTCGGGTGAGGGTGCCGCTCGGGTGAGGGGTGCCGCTCGGGTGGGGGGCCGCTCCGGCGCGCTGCGCTGCCCGCGGCTGTGGGACAGCCAGGTGCGGACGCGTGTGGCGTTCTCTCTGCTCATAGGAAGGGCACATCGCGTTTCTCGGGCTGGGCTGTGCGTAGCCTTGGCTGTTTCTGAGGCTAAGGCGGCAAGAGCCCGCACGTGCTGAGAGCATCCTGTGCGCTGCATCGCGGGGCACTGTCTTGTTAAACTGACAGGGAACCTTCCTTTTATTTTAGGTGGAAAAGGACTATGCTTACCTGAAGGAGATATGTGATCATCAGGCAGAACAGCTGAGCAGAACCAGCCTAAAGCTGCAAGAGAAAGCCTCAGAGAGTGATGCGGAGATAAAGGACATGAAGGAAACCATATTTGAATTGGAAGATCAGGTGGAGCAGCACCGGGCCGTCAAGTTACACAATAATCAGCTCATTAGTGAGTTAGAAAGTAAGTAAAACCAAGCCCAGGTGAAACGGGGAACAGGTGTGAGTAGGATACCAAAGAACCCAGTTGCAGGGGTGCCTGGGGAAGGGTTTTTAACCATGCTTGCTGGGCTTTATGAAGTCTTCTCAGTGTTCACTAACCTCCCAGGAAGAAGGATACTTAGGAGAAATTAATCTCTGAAACTAACTCGAAAACTGGATGAGAGAGAAAAGACTGTTGAACATGAGTCAGCAGCACGGGGTGATCGTGCAAGAGATTTTTGGATGCACTAGGTGTGCGGTATCTGAGCCCCTGAATCTGCTGCTCTGTCTCTCAGCAGCCCGATCTGCTTGAAGGCCGTGTGTTAGGACAGATCAGCTGTGACCACGTCAGAGTTCACACAGACTCTTCTGAGGATGGTCTTCAGGGTAGGAGAGGGCTATTCAGAGAAAATGGCTTGCTCCAGTCTTCAAGCATTGTGCTGTCTTGCGGCTCTCACGGAGAGAGAGATGTGGATGATGGGTGGGCAGAGTGGGATGGACAACGTGTGCTCCTGGTCTGAGGGAGAGACAGTTCCGGCATGTGTCCCATTGATCGTAGGGTATCAAATAACTTGTGCATGTTGGCCACTTAGTTACTGAAGCATCAGTATACGGCTTATTTATGAACTCATTGTTTGCTCTGAAGAAGGAAAGAAATTTTTAAAAGAGATTAGTTAAACATTGCCTGCTTTATCCAAATAAGCCTTATCAAATTATCACATCTAATGTGTTTTGCTTTTGTTAACAAAGGATTTAATGCACAAAGCTTCTAGTTACACTTGACATTACTAAAAATAGCTCAGTCAATTGCCTGAGAAGTTCCCCAGCGTGCAGTTGATCCTCATTATTCACAGGTTCCATATTTATGAATTCACCAACTTGCTGAAATTTATTTGTAAGCCTGAAATCAATACTCCCAGCACTTTTGCGGTCGTTTTCAGACGTGCGCAGGCAAAAAAGTTCAGTCGCCCTGCACTCACGTTCCCAACTGAGGTCAAACAGCGACACTCTGCCTTTTTGGTTCAGTTCTCGTGCTCTGTACATGTGTCTTCTTCATGGTCTAGTTAGTACCATATTTGTGCTTGTTCTAGGGGATTTTGTTGTTCAAAATGGCCCCAAGCACAATGCTGAAATGCCGTCTGATGTCCCTGAGCATGAGAAGCTGTCATAAGCCTTACGAGGGAATGCGTGTGTTAGAGGAGCACGAGTTCAGTGTCACTGAATCGACAAGACAGAGCGTCTAGACGGAGGAGGAAGTTTGACAGTATGCATGTAAGGCTGCCCTGAGGAGTGCTAAGTGACATCTGCAGTGTGTGACAAAGCTAGGGAAGGACGGAAATGTGGCCACATTCATGGATTTGTGAGATGACAGCCAGTTTTAAGAAGTAGTGGACAGCATTGTTCTGAGGCCAAAAACCAAAGAAACGTATGTTCACATTGCCCAGGGAGGGTCAGGAAAACATTAAGCCCGTCTCATCTAATGCTGCCTGGCTGCACATTTCAAAAGGCCCTAAGGTGTGAGAAAAGTTAACCTTGCAGGCAAGGCAGGTTCTGCGGATCAGGAGGAAGTAGAAGAATTTTTAAAGTACTTGCTCAGTGCTGTGCAGGAAGAGAGAAATGGGAAGAGCAAGTTTCTAATGATGATGAGACTAGTTTGTTCTATGAGGACCTAGGCAGATGAACCTGATAACGCAAATGGCATTTTGGGTGATGAAAATGTAGTGACTGGAGCCTGGCAGGACCCTAACCCTGTATTTCCCCTAGGAGCAAAGTACAGGATTTGCAAATTGAGTGTGCATGGCAGCTTTATGTAGCTACCATAGGTAATGAGAATTGGTTGTGTTCTAGACCTTGATTAATTGGTTAGGTCGAAAGTTGACAGTGGCAGCTCCATTCCTCCTGAGACACGGTGCACAGTAGAGCTACGGAACCCCGGCATCAGTGTCGGTGCCATCCAGGCTGTTCTCGGGATACAACTAAAAACCTAGACATCATCAACTGGTGTAGATTTCCAAACAGAGCCCCACGCTTGCAAAGAACAAAGTAAAAGAAGACAAGTTCTGTTTGTTTTGTTTTGTTTTTGTGATATAGTGCTGTTGAGAGTACGTTTGTATTGTCCCTAATTCCTTAAAAGTCAGCACAGACACACCAAGAAAACCAGTGTATAATTAATGTGCAGAGCAAATTTCGGGCCCACCCCCTGTGGTTATGTTATCATATATCCAAGAGTGAAAATAATGCTGGCCATCTTTTGGAAAGCTTTTAAACCTCAGTTAAGGATATTAAGGCATTAAGATATCTTTTTGCTAGGAGACCCAGGGACACACAAATCCAGCCCTAGACCAATCACTCCTTCCCATAAAAGCCTTGAGAGAAACGGACTGAAAAGTAAAAAAAAGTTAAGAAGTGTTTTCTTACTCTGCAGTGTTGACCCCAGACACAAACTCTCAGGTCCCACATGCTGAACGAGGTCTACTGGGGCAGGACCTGCCTATAAGCATTTGCTTTAAGCCTCCTCTGGTGATTCTGATTCACATCCTTAACAGACACCTGCTGTCCTAGGTTGGAGCAGGAAGAGCCATTGAGGACTTTCAACTTGGGGATTGACATGATCAGATATAAATTTACATGCTCTGATGTAAAGATGGAGAGAATTGGAGGCAGGGAGACTGAGGGGCTGAAGATGTGCTTCAGCAGGGAGAGGTGGTCAAGCCACCTGTGAAGCTGATGAAATACACACGCCCAGATTCTGTCTGCCCTTGGAGATTCTGACTCTGTGGGTCTGCGGCTAGATCTGGGCGCAGATCTGCTCTGAAAAGTGTCACTAGTGGTTCTGAGGCTTAACTGTGATTCCAGAGTCAAACTATGACTCTGGAAACTGGTTTAGAAGTCGCAGGAGTAGCAACCAGCCACCTGCTGTATTACATGAAAGCCCTCTGCCCACAGCCATGAAGGATGTTCGGGATGACCATGTGTGCATAGCCGGGAGGCCTGGGGTAGGTTTGCTAGTGGCTATTGTGGCCTCTTCGCGTGTGCCGCAGGGTCGTACAGCCTGTCTCTGAGCTGTAGCCTAAACAGACATCATTTATTAAATATTTTCCAAATCATCCCATTCTCCATCTTGGAGGAACCTCCCACTGCCAGCTCCCTGTCTTTAAGGTGCTAAAAATTACAGTAGAATGGATGGATCTGAAAGCCTGTTGCGGCATCCTGAGCTGCCCTTGGCCGCCTCGCTCGCCTTTCAAGAGTCGTGACTTTGCAGTACTTGCCTGAATTGTTTTTTCCAGGTAACGTGATTAAACTGGAGGAACAGAAGTCAGACCTGGAGAGGCAACTGAAGGCTCTGACGAAGCAGATAAAGGTGAGACGTGCGCTGGAGCAGTGGCGGAGCCTTCGCCATCATTTTCCTGTAAATTACCCCCTCTTAGGTCTGGGTTACTCTCTCTGTCCTACTTTCTCTTGGACATTTCTGTGGCTTGGGCCCTAAAACCATAAATTCTTGTAGGCAGGAAGTAAAATGAAAGCAGTCATTCAGTTTTAGGATGTAGAACCCTGATAGCGTAGAGGTGGGATTCCCACCCGTGCCCTCTCCTGTCGGGAGACTCTGTTGAAGCAGGGCCTCGCCGAGTGCTGCTGGCCGTCCTTCTGGGTGGTGGCCCCAGCAGCTCCTGACGCAGGGGTGGGCTCTGCATCTTCAGGAGGAGACGGAGGAGTGGAGGCGGTTCCAGGCGGACTTGCAGACGGCGGTGGTGGTAGCCAACGACATCAAGTGTGAGGCCCAGCAGGAGCTGCGCACTGTGAAGAGGAGGCTGCTGGAGGAGGAGGAGAAGAACGCCAGGCTGCAGAAGGAGCTGGGGGACATGCAGGGCCACAGCAGGTTGGTGGCCAGCGGGCCAGCCCTCCGTGAGTCCGACAGGCACCAAGCTCGCGCTTGGCTTCTCACCTAATCACCATGCATGGGGCTTCCTGGTGGGGATGGGACGCTTTGTGTCTCTCTGTGCCAGATTCTGTACTCCTTTACAAGGATCACTCTGCCACCACTACCCCACTAGGAACATTCCCTCCAGGGCTCAGCCACTGCATTCTCTAGCATAAGGTGATACAAAACTCTTCACTTTCATATGTAGGACAAATTCCAGCCAAGTGTCCTCCTAGGTTTAAGGAATACAAGTCATGTCTAGGATGCTCATTAAATCTTGGTATTTATCAGCGTAGGGGATCGCACACTAATATATACTAATGTAGCACTCTGCGTAGGTCCTCTGCCAAGGGAAATTGCCGCCAGGTAAAGGACTCTCTCCTCCTGGCCCAGGGACATGCAACACCCATGGGAGATTTCAAAAAGGCCTTGACATGACACATTTTATTAAAAGGGGTGAGGGTGGAAAGCGTACATTTCGCAGGTGTGTGATGTGCCCTTCTGCTCTTGAGAGGGAGATCCACACAATGTGTTAGCCCAGAAAACTCTACTTAACAGTGGTGTTTAAGAGGAAAGTGTTCCTAAGGTAAGCTCAAAGTTCAGTATTATTTAAAATTTAAATAGTTTATAGACAAGATTATGAACAGTATTTTAGGCTTTACCTAATGCAGTGTTATCTTTCTCCAATCGAGAATCAGTGTCCTTAACTTTGGGATTCTTGGATATTAGCAAATTGTTTTGAATTTTCATGTATCTCAAATATGACACATAGTCTTTTTAAATCCAATTTAGTGGGTCCTGAATGTTGGTCTGTATAGTTGCCCTAATTTTTACGTGTTTTTTGGGATCATTGCCTTGCTTCGGAGCCTTCCGATCTGATGTTCTGTTATCATGAATTTCATGGCATTGACAAGGGTAGATTTCTTCTCAGAATTCTGTTTTAATTCTCCTGTCAATCCTGTTCCAATTAATCTCTCATTTCTTTTTTTGTGACTTTTATATAAAATGGTCTCTATAGAAAGATCATAATCAGATATGTAGCTAGTTCCACAATTCCCTCTTGAAAAGTCAAAATCAAGAGCATTATTTTATTTATTATATATTTTTTTGATATGGGAGTCAGGGGAGGTCTCACTATGTTACCCAGGCAGGATTCAAACTCCTGGGCTCAAGTGATCCTCCCAAGTAGCTGGGACTACAGGTGCTCACCATTAAGATCATTATTTTATAGTCACACCTCTACCATCTGGCCACTAAAGGATGTGATTTTTAAGTGAAGGTAGAAGGAGAATAGGAAGACTAGATTTCATAGTGTTCCCTGTTGAAATGATCATGAGGTCATTCTGGTTTGCTTTTGTGTCTGCTTTCGTTTATTTCTCTCTTTGTCTTGCTTCCATATTATATGTTTTTGGAAGAGGAACCAAGTCATAACTTGTATTGCTTCATATATATGTTGTTTTAACAATACCTGGTAAAAAGACAAGTCCTGGGCCAGGCGCGGTGGCTCACACCTGTAATCATAGCACTCTGGGAGGCCGAGGCAGGTGGATTATTCAAGGTCAAGAGTTCTAGACCAGCCTAATCAAGAGCAAGACCCCCTCTCTACCAAAAATAGAAAGAAATTAATTTGGCCTACTAAAAATATATAGAAAAAATTAGCCGGGCATGGTGGCGCATGCCTGTAGTCCCAGCTACTCGGGAGGCTGAGGCAGGTTACTTGAGCCTAGGAGTTTGAGGTTGCTGTGAGCTAGGTTGACGCCATGGCACTCTAGCCCGGGCAACAGAGACTCTGTCTCAAAACAAAACAAAACAAAACAAAACTCCCTGCCTTCCTGGAGCTTGTGTTCAGTGGGGGCGGCAGACAGGAAGGAATGACCAAAATAAATAAATAGACAGCATGGTGTGATGCAGCCACCGCGGTGACCCTTAAACACATGATGCCAAGGGAAAGAAGCCAGACACAGAAGGCCACCTGGTGTAGGATTCCGAGTACGCAGAATATCTAGATCAGGGAGATCCATAGAGACAGAAAACTGATTAGAGGTTACAGGGCTTCCTTCACAAGAACCACTGTAAAAAAGAAAAAAAAATGAAAAATTTAAAAAAGGAAGAATTATAATATTTAAGGAAAAAAGAGCTTGCAGGGCTGGAGAGGGGGAATGGGGAGTCATTGTTAATAGGTAAGGGGTTTCCTTTGGGGATGATGGAAAGTTCTGGAATTAGAGGTATTGATCACACAACATTGTGAATATTCTAAATGCCACCGAATTGCATGCTTTAAAATGGTGGATTTTATACTATGTAAGTTTTACCTCAATTTTTAAAAACCGTGTAGTACAATAGAAGGTGATGAGCGCTATGGAGAGAAAAATAGAGCCGGGAAGGGGTGCCAGGGAGACTCTCAAGAAGCCTTCATGGAGAAGGTGGCCTTTGAGCAAAGGCCAGAAGGAAGTGAGGGCAGTAGCCCTGTGGATGTCTGAGGGAACAGCAAGCGCAAAGGCCCTGAGGCACAGCGTGCCCAGTGTACTTGAGGACCACAAGGCGGCCAGCATGGCTGGAGAAGGGGAAGAAGGGGAAGGGGAGGCAATTACATTCAAGAAGAAACAGGGGCCTAATCGTGGAGGCCTTATGGGTCTCTAGAAGGACTTGGGCTCCGAGTAGGCTGGTGGTGGGATCTGAAGGGCTCCCTGTGGCTGCTCTGTGGAGCACAGGCTATGAAGGAGTTGGGGTAAGATGGGAGAGAGCAGCGAGGAGGCTACTGCAATAGTCCAGGCAAAGGATGAGGAAGGCACAGACCAGGTTGCAGGGGTGGGGGTGGGGAGCTGGGATTCACTCTAGGGCTTTTCAGAGGCAGGGCTGGCAGTGGCTGCTCCCAGGCAGGCCTTTCTAACCCACACACCACACTTGTCCCCTCTCCTGCTCAAGTACTTCCCATGGCTCCCTATCACCCTCCAGAGAAAGGCTTTGCACATCAGCCTCTGTTCCCCTTGCCAGCCTCAGCTCCCCATCTAATACTTTACCACTCAACCTCTGAGCCTTTCCATGTGCTATTCCCTTTGCCTGGCAATGCCCTTCCCCATCTCTGTCACCCTGGGGACCTCTGTGTCCTTCAGGTCTCTGATCTAGTCCATCCTCCATTTCACACCCATCCGGCCCCACCCCACCTTGTCCTGTGCTCTCCCCTCACCATATGACAGTAACCAGTGCTAAGCAACTAGTACCTGCTGTGGACCAAGTACACCTGCTAAGGCCACAACATAAAATATGTCCCTTAATGCTCCCAATAGACCTTCATGGTAGGTTCTGTCTTTGTCCCTACATTACGGACAAGGAGGCTCAGAGAGGTTTGAAGAGTTGCCCAAGGCTACCCAGCTAGTGAGTGGCTACAACCCCAGGCAGTCTGAGCTCAGAGTCCATGCTCTATACAAGCTGACAATCCTGCCTGATTCAGCTTCCTCAGGGGCTTGGTGATGGTGATGACGATGATGATGGTGGTGGTGATGGTGATGATGATGGTGGTGGTGATGGTGATGGTGATGGTGGTGTTGGTGGTCATGAAGATGGTGATGATGATGATGGTGGTAATGGTGATGATGGTGATGATGAGGATGAGGATGGTAATGGTGATGAGCACGGTGATGGTGATGGTGATAGTGATGATGGTGATGGTGGTAATGATGGTGCTGATGGTGATAAGGATGATGATGGTGGTGATGAGGGTGACGATAATGATAATGATGGTGGTTATGGTAGCTAAAAATTGTATGGCACTTAATATATGCCAGGCACTATACTAAGAACTTTAGTATTAATATGAGTTAATATTCAGTTGCAATGAGTATTAACTCATTAATCCACCATGCCAACCCTGGTAGGTAGCTGCTATAATAATCCTCACTTTTCAGATGAGGAAACTGAGGCACAGAGTGGTAAAGTGACTTGACCAAGGACTCACTTTTCTGCAAGTAGGTTGCTCCTCCAAATCAGCCCAGAACCTCTCTCCAGGAGGTCTTGGAATGAGATTTGAGTAAATGAGAGCCTGGTCCCACCTAACCCCAGACCTCCCCCTAAATCCTCCCTTCTGCCCCAATGCCCAGCCCTGGCCACACCCCAAATGCCTCCCACGACCACCACCACATACCACTGAAGAGGACAGCATACATCTCCCCAAACAGGGCATGGAGCCCTAGATTCCCAAGCTGGCATTCCAGCTCCTGTCAACTCTCAAGCCCCTCATCAACTGCCCCAGGGCCCTCTTTGGATCTTGGGCCCCCATCTGCATTCCCTGGCCCCCATGTGGCCCCTGGGCTAATGCCAGCCCCCTCCTCCCAGATTGCCCACCCTCCACGACTTCCGCTTTCCGCCTCCCGCCCGCACCACCAGGCTGGTCCTCCGCTGTTAGCATTCCAGGCACCCCCTCACCCCCCACCCCCGCCTGGCTGTCTACCAGGCAGCCCACCACCACGTGCAAGCCCCTGGACCCAGGCACACCACCCACCCCACCCACCAGGTGCCTCCTCCTCCCTCCAGGTCCCCTCGGGCCCTGCTCCCTCAGGAAGCCCCTCCCTCTCTTGCATGTAGATTTTTTACTGTTTATTGTGAAAATTTTCAAACCTACAGAAAAGTTGAAACGCTTGTCTGCTGCAGTGGTTCCCGAAAGATGGTCCCCAGACCAGAAACGTTTCAGCAGCACCTGGGAACTTGTTAGAAATGCGCATTTTCGGACCCCACCCCAGATCTACAGAAGCAGAAACGGGGGCGTTACAGCCGGGGAACCTGTGTGGGCACAAGCACCGCCAGCTGGTCCTGATACGTGCTCAGGTTGGGAACCGCTGGCCTAATAATCACTCTTGTACCCATCACTTAGATTTTACTGTCCATAACATCTTAGTAGCTTAGTATGTTTAAACTATTTTTTTTTTTTTTACTTTTTTCTCTTTTTTTTTGAGACAGAGTCTCATTCTGTTGCCCAGGCTAGAGTGCCGTGGTGTCAGCCTAGCTCACGGCAACCTCAAACTCCCGGGCTCAGGTGATCCTTCTCCCTCAGCCTCCTGAGTAGCTGGGACTACAGGCACGCACCACCATGCCCAGCTAATGTTTCTATATATATTTTTAGTTGGCCAATTAATTTCTTTCTATTATTAGTAGAGGTGGGGTCTCACTCTTGCTCAGGCTAGTTTCAAATGCCTGACCTTGAGCAATCCTCCCGCCTCGGCCTCCCAGAGTGCTAGTATTACAGGCGTGAGCCACCGCGCCCGGCCTATTTAACCTGTTTTTGAACTTTAAACAGAGTCACGCAGCCACTGCGTGCAAGTGGCACTGCTTCCGATCGACCTTCGGTCTGTGGGTAAGTTTGCTTGGGCTGCCACAGCCAAGTTCCACAGCCTGGGTGGCTTACACCACACACATTTATTTTCTCACTGTTCTGGAGCTAGAAGTTGAAGATCGAAGTGTCAGCAGGGTTGGTTGCTTCTGAGGCCTTTCTCCTTGGCTTGCAGACAGCCGTCTCCTCCCTGTGTCCTCACATGGCTGTCCCTCTGTGTGTGTGTCTGTGTCCTAATCTCCTCTTCTTATAAGGACACCAGTCAGACTGGATTAGGGCCCACCCTAATGACCTCATTTCAACTTCACCTCCTCTCTAAAGACCGAATGTCCAAATACAGCCACATTCTTAGGTACAGGGGTTGGAGCTAGGACATCAACATAAGATGTCCAACATATCATGGGGGTGGGATACAATTGAGCCCACAGCAGTTTGTGAGATCTATCCATGTTGTTATTGAGGGGTTAGGAATGCTAGTGGGGAGACCAGTGTGGTGGCTATTGCAGTCCTCCAGGTGGGGGATACTGGACATTCCAACCAAGGGTTGGTGGAGACGCTGAAAGGTGGGCAGAGTCAAGGGCTGTTTCAGAAGTAGAATCCACAGGGCATCAATATATCATAGGTCCACCATTAGCCCACAGTGCACGTTTATGTGAATATTTTTTAAAAGGCACCCCTTCCTTAACACATTTTTTACTTTTATATGTTGGAACATGGTCCTAATAAATCTAAAATGTCAAAAATGTGCCTAGAGCTGGGCTTGATGTGCTGCCTGCACAGTGCACAACCTCAGCAACTGTTCAGAGCTTCCCTATGAATGGGGTCAGAAAGACTGACTGAATTGTCAAACTCAAGAAAATGGAGCTGGGGACAGGGAGATCAGCATAAAGAAGAAGGATGGGGAGGAAGAGAAGGGACAATCCTCTCCTGGCATGGCAAACAGGAGAGGAGTCGTTTGTGCTCACCCAGTTAATGTCTGTCTTGCAGGCAGTTCAGCAAGATTGAGGCCGCCACCCAGCGCCTGGCCCTGTCCATCCTGTCCCAGGAGGCACCTCCCCAGAGACCGCCACTGCAGAAACCACCCCTGCCACCACCATCGCCCTTCCTGGGAGTGGCCTGCGCTGTGGCCCCTACTGAGGCACCCCATGCCAGTGCCAGCCTGAGCCTCGCTGCCCTGGACGCCTCCACCCTCGACCTCTTTGATGACATTGCGCTTACCCCAGAGTGTTTCCCAATGCCATCTTGCCCCTCCTCGTGTCCTCTGATCACTGGTGTATCCCTGCTGACATCGGATCTGTCCTATCTCGCTCCGGGCCAGCTGGACCCAAGGCAGGCCTCACATTTCTGCCATCCCCTGCCCCCTCCCCAGCATGCCCTGGGGGGAGGGGCAGGGCTCCTGGCTCAGGACTGGGACTGGGGGGACAGGCAGGAGGTGTCCTGTGCCTGGGATTCTCAGGGGATCCTCGAGGGCTGGGGGCCCTACTCCCTGTGACACTCAACCACAACCCAGCCCAGGCTCCAGACAGACCAGAGGCCCCTCCATGATGGCTCTCCAGCCCCCTCCCCGGGAGTCTCCTGACCCATCCTGGTAGCCCCTGAGAAAATAAACCAAGCCCAGACCACACCGCAGACCAGCACCTCAGAGGTCTTCTCCCAAGGCCAGTGCCCCCACCTCTGCCTCTCCTGGTGCCCCTCACTCTTGGCTCCCCCCCACTTCTCCCTTCCTTCTTCCCAGCCCGGTCCAGCACCTGTCTGTCCCTCTCCCTGGCCTATTCCTGCCTAACGTCTGGTCTCAACTGATTTATTCCCAAAGATTTATTGAGCACTTACTGTGGACCAGGCGTAGGTCTAGGGGTTGAGGATTCAGCGGTGAACAAGGCAGACAAGATTCCTGCTCTTACAGAACTCACTTTTGTGTGTGCCTGTGTGTTGGGGGTAGGGGGTGAGTATTGACAATAAATGAGTACACCCATACATTTTTTCAAAAAGCAAGATACATTTTGAATTTCAGATAGGAATTAGTGCTGTGAAGAAAATAAAACGGTGGCTTGATCCAGTGGCTACTTGACATCGGGTGGTCAGGGAAGGCCTTGAATGCCAGGAGCAGCGGCCATGGGAAGGGGGGGTGTTGCGGGCAGCTAGAATGGCACGTGCAAAAGCCCTGAGGTGGGACGTCGGGGAACAGCAAGGGAGGCCGGCGCGGCTGCGGTGGGGTGAGCAGAGGGAGAGTGGTAAGAGGTGAGGTCTGAGGGGTCCACGAAGGCAGACCATGGCAGCTGGGAAATTCTCTCTTTCTTTCAAGCCCCGTTTCCAAGCGCAGAGTTACAAACACCACCAGAACAGGCAAGAGCTGTAACCGAGGGGGCGCCAAATTCCTCACTCAATCGCTCCCTTAACCCCTTCCTGGCAGGTGCCTGGTGTCTTGGTAAGCCTCTGACTCTTGACAAAAGGGCCAGGGTTCAAACCCCAGGCCTGCCCCTGCTCGGCTTCTCGCTGTCTCCCTGGGCCTCAGCGATCTGGTCCGCACCACGGCGCCAGCTTTGAAAAAACACTCAAGTTTTTCAGCTAGAATCTGAGGTCTCCACGACACCCGCACCGCTCCGCCCTGTCGCCCGCCACTCAGACCCTCCGTGGCTCTCCATTGGTAGTACTTGCTGCCTCCCCGCCCCTGATGCGCCGTTGCGGGCCAATCATGCTCCCAGAACTGACAGACTCGCCGGGGCTGTACCTCCGTCAAGGGAAACAGCGGAGTGTGAGGATTGGTTGAATGGCGGGGGGGGGGAGTGAGGCAGAATTCGAGAGCACCGATTGGGCTGCTCGGCCCGGGTGGGCGGGACGCGGATGCGCGGAGTGGAGGTGGGGCAAAGACAGCGGCGCGTGTGGATTGGCCGGAAGGAAACGGGGAGCTGAGCTGGGCGAGCATCGATTGGGTGGCTCGTCCCGTATGGGCGGGATGCGGACCGGTGCCAGGGACTGGCCACGTGCCGCTATAGAGCGAAACGGTGACCCTGCCTGGGAACCCGGCGGGAGGGCCTAAACGGAGGAAGTCCGAGCGCAGAGAGGTGAGTGTCCCCCGCGTCCCACCTGCAGAGGGGCCGGCCTGGGCTCGAACCTGACACTTTCGGGTAAGTCAGTCCCCGTTGCTACCCACGCTGCTTGGAGACCGACCTTCCCGCCTTGCAAATGGGGAAACTGAGACTCTGCCCAGGCGTCCTGGGCCAAGATCACACAGCCAGAATTGGCTGGCCAGGGCCTAGAACCGTCCCGGGGGCACGCATCAGCCCTGCGGGGTGAGTGGGTTTAATCTCCGTTTCTCTGAGAAGGAAACTGAGGCTCAGACAGAGACCGAATTGCCCAAGGTCACACAGCCAGAAATCCGGGGTCCAGGTCTGAGTTCCCCGAGGCCAGGTGGAGAAATAACCAATCCTACACCCCCTTCCCCAGGTTGCCGCCCACCTCCCGCCACGCCTCCTTTGGCCTTGGGCACCCCCGCCCAGAGCTGAACCTTCTCTTCACTCCCTATGTTGCCCCCAAACCGGTCTCCAGCCCAGACCTCCCTACGCATCTCATACACACACCCCTTTCCCCCACACACATACACTCTCACTTGAGTTTTTCATGTTCTCCCCAAAACCAGTTCCCTCCCCAGGTTCCCCAGTCTTCAAGTCATGCCCCTAACTGCACCAGAAAAGCCTGAGGGGTGTGCTCCTCCCCTTACCTCCGACCGGAGTTTCTCTGTCCTGCCTCCTCCCGGCTGTCTCCCCTGTCCCGAGGGACCTTAGCCCCAGGCTCGTCTCTGGACTCCGCTTCTGGGCCAGCCCCACCTGGGGCTATGGAGGCTTCTGCATTGTATCTGCTATGTTGAAAACGTTTTATGGAGGGGAAGCACCCATAGAGAGGACACAGTGAAAATCATCTCCCTCACACTCTGTTCCCCAGCGATCTAGTTCACCCACTGGAGTCTCCGTTCCTGGAGTGTTTGCCAGAGATAGCAGATATAGGCAATACACACTTTTTCCTTCTTTTTTTTTGGCACAAATGGGAGCATTTCATGCATGCTGTTCTGCTGCTTTTTCACTTAACTTCTCTTAAACTTGGTTCCATACTATTACTTAAAGAGCTTCCTGGTAATTTTTTCTGGCTGCAAGGAATTCCAGAGTATGGATATACCGTCATTTATATAACCAGTACCCTGACCATGGATATTGAGATTTATTTCGCTCCTTTGCTCTGCCAGGATCCTGTAATGAATACTCTTGTGTCATTCACAGGAATATCTGCAGAAGTACTTAGGAGCCGGTTTTCTGGGTCAGAGGTTTTGTGTATTTAGAGAAATGTGGCCTCACAGCTCTCCCTGGGAGTTGTTACACTCTAACCAGGCCATAAGGGAGCTCCCCTGGCTACAGACACATGTCGCAGGTTTTCAGCCATTCTGGGCCCCTAGACCTGCCCCTCTGTGGTTCCCCGCTGCCCTCATGCCCTTGCAGCCCCCCTGTCAACTCTGTGGCTCCTCCCTTGGGGCCTGGGTGTCCCCAGAGTGTCCCCAGGTCTGGCCTTGTGCTCAGGGGAGGAGTAAGCAGGCAAGTGGGAGAACAGAGCCTAGGAAGAGGAACCAGTCCGGGAAATCCCTGGGGTGGGACATGGTGGCAGGGGCTGAGCCTGGGGAAGGGGGCGGGGTGCATCTTAGTGTGGGGGCTGGGAGTGGCATCCCCCCCCGCCCCCCCCACAGAGTCTCACTGTTTTGCCCAGGCTAGAGTGCCATGGCGTCAGCCTAGCTCACAGCAACCTCCTGGGCTCAAGTGATCCTCCTGCCTCAGCCTCCTGAGTAGCTGGGACTACAGACATGCGCCACCATGCCCGGCTAATTTTTTCTATATATTTTTAGTTGGCCAATTAATTTCTATTTTTAGTAGAGACGGGGGTCTCACTCTTGCTCAGGCTGGTTTCGAACTCCTGACCTTGAGCAATCCTCCTGCCTTGGCCTCCCAGAGTGCTAGGATTACAGGCATGAGCCACCGAGCCCGGCCCTGGGAGTAGCATTTGAGCAGAGTCAGCTTTATGTTTTCACAAAGATCATTCTTCTCTCTTCACTTCCTTGGGGAGAACTTTGCAGAACTGCCAAGACAGATCCAGCTCCCTCGAAATCTGGCACTTATCACAGTTGTAATTATGTGATTAATTAATTCACTGTGGTTTTGTTTTTAGAGGGAGTTTCCATTCAATCTTTTTTTTATTGAGATAAAGTGTACTATTTTAACTATCTACTGGCTTTAAATTTTGAGGTACAGTACACACAGAAAACATTTTCTATAATAGCTGCTGGATTGCGTTTAAAAAATAATAATAAACAGCAGTGCACTCACCACCAGCTTTCAAAATAGCAGTGCACCCTTTAGTGCTGCCTGCCTCAGCTTCAGGCTTCGCTGGGCCCCCCAGGGTCTCTGTTTCCAGAATGAATTATTGAGTGAATGAGTGAGCACAGAGAGAGGCAGAGGAAGAGAGAGCTGCTGACAAAAGCCCAGCCAGGACGCCCAGTTATACAACAACTTGGGGACCCAAAAACTCAAGGCTCCTGGGGACACAGGCTGGGACATGCCACTCAGGTGTCCTGGGTCGCTGTGGGGCCTTGGGCAGGTTATGGGCCCCTCTGGGTCTCAGTTTCCTCCTCTGTAAAAGAATTGCTGGTCGGGTGGCCTTGCCAGCCACTTCCTTTCTTGTTCTTTTTCTGTCTTTTTTATTGTGGTAAGATACATACCTAAAACTTACCTTTTGAACATGTTTTTGTTTTGTTTTGTTTTTTTATTTTTTTCTTACATTTTTTAAAAATTATTATTTTTCTTTTTTTATTTTTACAAGCTATATCTAAGCAAGGATGTTTTGTTTTGTTTTCATGCTGTGGCACCATCATAGCTCGCTGCAGCCTTGAACTCCAGGGCTCAAGCAATCTCACTACCACAGCCAGCTTTTTTTTTTTTTCAAGGTCTCACTATGTTGCCCAGGCTGGTCTCAAGCTCCTGGCCTCAAGCAGTCCTCCGGCCTTGGCCTCCCAAAGTGCTGGGATTGCAGGTGTGAGCCACTTCACCCAGCCCCTTTTAACCATTTTAAAGTGCATCATTAAGTGACACTTAGTACCTTCATGGTGTTGTGCAGCCATCACTACTGTCTAGCTCCAGAGCATTTTTAATTGCCCCAAACAAAAACCCTATGCCCATTAGCAGTCACCCTGAATTCCTCCCTCCTCAGCCCCTGGCAGCCACCAATCCACTTTCTGTCTCTGTGATTTTTCCTGTTCTGGACGTTTCATGCAAATGGAATCCTACACCACTTGTCCTTTTTGTGTCTGGCCTCTCCCTGAGCACCATGTTTTCAAGGTTCATCATGTCACAGCATGTGTCAGTGCTTTGGTCCTTTCTATGGCTGAATGATACTCCATTGGATGGGATACCATCCTTACCTTCCAAGACCTGGGAGGGGGTTCAGCCAGCTTCTGTGTTTTCCATGTGGGTAAACTGAGCTTCAGAGAGCAGTCAGTGGCCACGCTGGCCATGTCAGACTTGAAGAATCTCAAAGCGCTGTGGCTCTCAGAGGCCGTGGAGGAGGGAGGTGGCAAAGCCCAGGATGACATCTGGGCTCCACAGTGCTGGCTCCGGGCCCTTGGGCAGGTCCCTTCACTGCTTGGGCCTCAATTTCTTCTTGGGGTGGGGTGAGGATCAGAGTTAGACCCTCATTTGGGAGACCCTGGGCAGTGGGCTAGGCACACCACACAGAAGGACAGAGCCCCCCACAGGGGCACATGGTGACTGGGGTCACAGAAGTACTCCTTGATGCTGGGCACAGTCTCCTGGAAGGAGAAGGCCGGGGCTGGGGGGTGACACTGGGAGTCCCATGTGGACATGACCCAGAAGGCTTCCCAGGGAAGAGACCTCCCCACTGACTGGGACAGAAATAAGAAAGAAGCATGTTCCAGGCCCAGGGAACAGCAGACACAGAGACCTGGAGGTGGGAAGAAAGTATGCCCTGGAGCCCACAAAGCTCTGAACCCATGGACGCTGGACAGCCTGAGAGAACGCCCCCCTCCGGCCTGACCTGCCCCACGGCCCCTCTGCCCACCCCCAGGAAATGGCAGCTGCCAGGCCCAGCCTGGGCCGAGTCTTCCCAGGATCGTCTATCCTGTTCCTGTGCGACATGCAGGAGAAGTTCCGCCACCACATTGCTTACTTCCCGCAGATCGTCTCAGTGGCCGCTCGCATGCTCAGGGTATGACGCTGGTCCCTCTGCCCTCAGACCCAGGGGTCCTGTCCCCTGTCCTCTCCTCCCTCAGACCCAGGGGTCCCGTCCACTGTCCCTCCTCCCTCAGACCCTGGCCTCTCTTCCCATTCCCTAGCACAGGTGGCCCGGCTGCTGGAGGTGCCAGCCGTGCTGACAGAGCAGTACCCAGAAGGCCTGGGCCCCACAGTGCCTGAGCTGGGGGCTGAGGGCCTGCGGCCGTTGTCCAAGACCTGCTTCAGCATGGTGCCCGCCCTGCAGCAGGAGCTGGCCAGCCGGCCTCAGCTGCGCTCTGTGCTGCTCTGCGGCATTGAGACACAGGTCTGCATTTTGGTAAGATCCTGCCTGACCTCTGAGATGGGATCCCCATTCTCACCTGGGACCCCCATCCTAAATAAAACATCCTTCCCTCACCCAGAACTCTCTGCCTCCCTGCAAGGCCCCCATCCTGACCTGGGACCTTCATCCTTACTAGTGGGTCTCATCCTATCTTAGGTCCCCATCCTGACCTGGGGCCCCCACTCTGATCTGAGCCCCCCTCATCCCCATTCTGGGTCCCTAATTCTGACCCAAGATCCCCAATCCCTCACCTGGGACCCCTGTTCTTGTCTGGGGTTGGGCCTGACCTCTCTCTGCCTCCAGAACACGGCCCTGGACCTCCTGGACCGGGGGCTGCAGGTCCACCTGGTGGTGGACGCCTGCTCATCACGCAGGTGAGAGGGCCTCTCCCAGGGGTGAGTACAGGTTGGGGGCGACTAGGGACACCCAGGAAGGACCACAGGGCAGCATTCCTGCCAGGTGTGCCAAAGTGTCCAGGTGTCCCAGTGAGGCGTCCGCACCTCCCTTCCCTCCCTCCTGCTTGCAGCCAGGTGGACAGACTGGTGGCGCTGGCCCGAATGCGGCAGAGCGGTGCCTTCCTCTCCACCAGTGAAGGGCTCATTCTGCAGCTCCTGGGAGATGCCGCCCACCCCAAGTTCAAGGAGGTAATGCCCACACCCCGGGGCCACCAACGCGTTGCATCCCACTGATGTCTAGTCTTTGGGCTCTGGACACACGCAGGCTGCGGCCTCCAGGGGGAGCTATGTTGTTGCATGGGAGACTGCCTGGCTCTGCCAGAAATCCGTCAGAGGAGCCAGCAGATGGCCACGAGGACTGTAGGGAAAGATAAAACAGGGAGGCAATCGTGGGAGTGTCAGGGTGCAGAGAAGGGGCTTATACTGGGTGGTCTGGAAGGCTTCCTGGAGTAGGTGGCTTCAGAATGAAGTGAAGGAGGGAGGGAGCCAGGCGGCCCTAGGGCAGGACAGTCCAGCGGAGACCCTATATAGGTGGAAACCCCTGGACCCCCGACATCCCCTCCGTCATTCTCCATCCCCTCAGCCTCTGCCCCATCAGGCCCTGTCGCCCCCTCCAGTTCCTCAAGCCTCCACACCCACCTTCGGAGTGGCCTTCCTAGTATGGGGGTCTGTCCGGGTACTAGGCCCCCCCTTCCAACCCTTGGCTCTCAGGGTGATGGGGAAATGCCAGAACCTGACAGTCCTGGGTTCTCCAAGGTCTGCCCCTCGCCCTCCTCCTAGCTCAGTTCTGTGGGGCGTTCATCAAGCACCTGCTGCAGCCACCGTGGCAACAGGAAGCTTTGCCTCTGGGAGTCTGCATCACGGTGCAGAGATAAAAAGCCAGTCCGTCCGTGTTCAGTAACACACTGTGACCTGCAGCTGGGAAGGGAATGTGCAGAGGGAGTGAGCCAGAATGATGGGGTGGCCCTGGAGCCGGGACCTGGAGAGGAGGAGCAGCCGACATTCACAGACTGCTCCTGGGAGAGATGGGACTGTGCTTGCCTTGTTCAAGGACTCATAACAGGGTGTGGTGAGCATTGCGGGGCACAGGAGCCAGAGCCCTACCTCTGCAAAGGTTTGGGATTTCAGCAATGGGCGGCCATTGGGGTTTGTGCAGAGGAGCTGGCCACATGGGCTCAGCAGCTTACAAGCTCTCTATGGTGCTGTGTGGCCAGTGGATTAGGGAGGGTGGCATGCAGGGCGGAGGGAGACTAGTGAGGAGCTACTTTGGGCATCCAGGCAAGCAGTGATGGGGTGTAATCAGGATGAAGACAGTGGAGATGCAGGCTTTAATTTTTACTGTCCTTGTTTATCTTTTCTTTATTTTTTCTTATTTTCTGGAGATAAACTTGGCGAGACCTGCTGATGGATGGAATGTGGTTGGTTGCTCACGTCTATATAAGAGGCAGTTGGATAAATCAGCCTGAAGTTCAGGGGCAAAGTCTAGGCTGGATGTTGGAGATGGGGGTCCAGAAGAGTTACAGGAAAGATGAGGTTACTTAGGAAGAGGAAGGTGTTGACAAGAAGCTCCAGGACAGAGCCATTCACCCTTAGTGGCCCAAGCCAGCAAGACAGACCAAGATGGTGTGCAGTTAGGAGCTAAACCAGGCATGTGTAATGGAACGAAAGCCCTAGGAAAACTTTTGAGAAGAGGGAGTGGCTGGCGTGGTCAGCTGCTGCCAAGAGGGTCGTGGAGATAAAGATGAGGAAGTGTCCCTTAGATCTGTCGTTACAGAGATGGGGACCCTTGACTCTTCCTAACCCACTCACTCTCTACCCCTGCAGATCTCGAAGATCATCAAGGAGCCTGCTCCGGACAGCGGGTTGATGGGCCTCTTCCAAGGCCAGAACCCCCTCTTCCACTGAACTCCCGCCTTCTTAAGGAAAGACCACCCTCCTATCACCTGGACCTTAGTGGACCCCCGTCCCTGGATCCCAAGAGTGGTGTAGTCCACCAGGAGTACCGCCCTCTTGGGAGGGGAGGCGCGATGCCACGTTCCCATTGGGCGGCTGCTCCCGGAAATGCAAATGAAACTCCTGGAAGCTGGGCGGGAGTTGGCTGAGGGGAGATGAAGGCGGGGCTCGGCCCCCGGGCCACTTCACAAGGCGAGAAGGGGAGGGGGAAGGAGTGTCACAGACTGTGGGACATGGACTTGCGGAATAAACATTGATGTGACTGTGGACCGAACCATTCTTGAGTTTGGGGGGTGTCCCGGGGGCGACTGGGGGCTGCAGGCGGGAGAAAGCAGGGTCCCCAGCAGGTGGGGAGGGGGAGGGGCCTCTCCGTGCGAAGCCGGCGCGAGGCAGCGGCGAGGGCTGGCCGTCGCCACATCTGCGCGGAGCCGGCGCGCGTCTGCACGGAAGCGAGCCGCCAGCCCCGGGGTCGCCAACACTCTGCCGGCCGCCCCCAGCGTGCGCACGCCCAGCCCCGTCGGCCCGCAGACACGCGCCGCCGCCCCCGACTCCCCGAGGGTCCCGCATCCGGAGCGCGAGGTGAGCATGACCGCACCCCGGTGCGGAGAGGGAAACTGAGGCATGGAGGACATGGGGATGGGGAGGAAGGGAGAGACCCGCTGTGGATGGATGGATGAATGGATGGAAGGACGGACAGCTTCAGCCTAGCGGTCCCTGCGCTCAGACGCAGGAGTTTGGAGATCCACATAGGGGCTCCCAGAATTCTGCAGCCCCCTTGGAAATCTGGGAGTTGGAACTCTACAGACCCTCGCCAGCGAGAGCCTCCTCCCTCCCCAAGATTTGCAGCCATTACCTCCCCCCAACCTTGGGGACCTAAGAAGGCAACATCTGAGTCCTCCAGGGACACAGGCGTCAGAGCTCTCAGCCAGCCCGCCCCCCACCGCAGCCCCTGGGAGCTCAGACCCCTCCCAGCAGGCCCTGTCCCGGGACCCCGGCGTCAGAGCCCCCAGCACCCCCTCTCCCCAGGGACCAAGGAGGAGCCCCTGGGCCCAGGCGTCGGCGCCCCCGGCCCCCGCCTTCCGGATCCAGGTGTCCCCGCTCCTCACCCCCAAGCCCGAGGCTTCGCGTCTCGGAGGCCGTGCTCGCGTCGTCATGGCAACGGGAGTCTATTTTGCGCTGGGAACACACAGCTCCCGCCGCAGCGCCCCCCACCCCAGCCCGGCCTGGGTGAGAGTGGGGGGACCGGGGAGAGGGCTCAGGGGTCAGGGGGTCCAGGGGTCTGGGGTGGGGCAAGGCAAGGCACAGAGACGCTCAGAGGAACAGCGATCCCTAGACAGCAAACCCGGGACAGAGACGTGGAGTCAGGGAGGCAGAGACAGTGGGGACGTGGACTCCGAGGGTGCAGACGGAGAAGGGATGTAGAGGCAGAGACCGGGCGGGGAAGGAGGGAAATGGAGGCCTGGAAGGGGGACAGCTGAGACACAGATGCCGGGACGGACAGAGACAGCAGCCCCGCCAGTAGCAGAGACTCAAAGAGAGATACTGGCTGAGAGAGACCGTGACCCAAGGGCAGATCCCGCTGGAGACAGACGGGCCAGTGGCCCAGGGAGAGGACGGAGGGAGGCGGCTGTCCCCGGAAAAGGGAGTGACAGGGACGCCCCGGGACCTGGAGACGCAGAGACACACGGAGACAGAGACACGTGAGACGGGAAGGCGCAGGGACGCGGCGGGGGCGCAGAGACCGGGTCTGGTCCTCCCTGGCTCGGTCACCGCGGTCTGCCTTCCCGTGGCAAGCAAGGGACTGCGCCCCCTCGCAGCCTCCTAGGATCTCCCGTCCTGCCTGCCCGGGGCTCGGAACTGGGCCCCCCACCCCACCCCGCCCTCTACCCGAAGCCCTCTCCGCCTCCTCCCTCCGCTTTCCTCCACTTGTCCGGCCCGCCTCCTCCTGAACCCACATCCCTGCCCCAAACCGACCTGGCAGCCCCAGCCGCTCTTAAGAGCCCCTCCCTTCGCCCTCGGACCCTACAGCCTCCCCTCCCGGCGCTGCGCCCTGGGCCCCGCCCTGGCCCTGCGGCTGGCTCCAGCCCGGCTCCCTGAGATGGCAGGTGCCTGACTTTTCCTGGGTTGCTGCCCTCTCTATAGGTCACGACCTCCCCTCTCTGGCACTCCCTGCCTGCCCCAGCTCTGAACCCCACATCTCTAGGTATCTGACCACCTCCTCTATCACTGTCCCCCTCTGTGTCCCTGCTTGGCTCTCTCCTCGTCTCTCTCCCACCACCACCCACCCCCTCCTATACCCCCCTTCTGTGGGTTTCTGTCTCTTCTCTGGGTCTCTCTCTCTGTGTCCCCCACCCCCAGCCTCTTTACCTCCCCCTTTCTCTGGGTCTCTGTCCTCTCTGTGGGTATCTGTTCCCCTCCCCCACCCTCCTCTGATTCTCTGTCCCCCTCTCCCTGGGCCTCTATTTCCCCTTCAGTATCTCTGTCCCTTTCTCTAGGTCTCTGGGCAGCCCATACATGTCCCTGCCTCCCGATGCTCTCTCTTCCCGTTCCTCTCCCCAAGTCCTGCCCCATCTCTTATACTCACCCTGACAGCACCCAGCCCACCCCCACTCCTGCCATCCCAGCCCTGCCCCCCACTCGCAGCTGGCAGGGCTAGGAGGGACAGAGGAGGGTGGAGTGTGCAGGGGGAGAGACGTGGCGGGGGGGCTTCTCCAGGAGCCTGCTCAAGGCCCCCTCCTCTGGCTGTTCCTGTGTCCTGCCGCCTCTGTGTCTCTCAGGTCCTGAGCAAGGTGCAGGAATGGGGAAACTGGAGTTCTGGGTCCCCATTCCTCCCTGGCTGTGGCAGAGGAAAGTGCTCTGTGTGGGTGACAGCCAAGTGGGGGCCGGAGTGGGCGTGTGTGGCTGTGAGGTAGAGGGTGTCACATGCCACTGGGGGAGGGTGTGTTTGCACACGTGTGTGTGCACACATGGGGTTGCGTGGCTGTGATATGTGCAGGTGCGTGTCCACATGTCACTGGGCTGGGCAGGTCCCTGGTCATGTTCTGGAGCTGTGTGTGGTCCAGTGTGTCATCACATCTCAATCTTATGTACCCTGGGTCAAAATGTGCAGAAATCCATGGTTGTGTGTCCATGTTGAGTTGTGTGTATGCATGTCTGAGTGTTGGGAGGAGGCTACAGGTGTGCCACCAGGATGACATTGGGTGCCCTTGCATGTGTGTCTGAGGCACTGTCGTGTGCTCTGTGTCATTGTGTATGTATAAGTTCTGTTGTGTGTCTGTGTGTAAGGGAAGGGAAGTGTAAGGGTGGGAATAACTAGTCCCGGGTCTGGACCGGCCGCTATGTCTGCAGAGATGCGTCCTCACTCCACCCACCTATAGCTGCTGCCCTGCCTCAGGGGGGTAGAGAAGCCCTGTGTGTGCGTGTTGTGTTTGGGTGTGTCACTGCTCTCACTCTCCCTCCCCCTCTTCCTGCTGAAGTTGTCAATGGCCTGGAGCTGTGTCTCCCAGGGTGTGTGCATGTGTGTGCAGTCAGAGGAGCCCATGAGACTGTTCGCAAGGCGAGAGATCATGTCTGTGGAGCCCAGCCGGAGGCTTGGCACAGAATGGGGAGTGAGCAAGAGAACTGCCAGCCCATACAGCTGCCTTTGTGCAGATGAGACAAAGGCGCACTGCCCGCTTCCCCTGCCAAATCACTTCCCCAATGGCTATGGTTTGGCAGGCAGATGGCACCTTTGTGTGAGTTTGAGAAGGGCACTCCCTACTCCAGGATGCAGCCCTGCCAGTGCACACCTTCAGAAGGAGAGCTTGACTGGATGTCAGCCTCTCAGCCAGACCCCCTTATGCAGTGCACAACTTGCCCAACTGTACATGGCAGCCCTCAATGAATGAAGGAATCCATATCACTCTGTTTTGTGCCATTCCCAGAAGACGTGTATCTGTGTGTGTGACAACCCACATCTCTGTATATGGGATAAAGGCATCCATGTTCTACAGGCTGCATTGCTCAGAGGCCTGAGTTCAAAACCCAGCCCCACTATTTGGGCACTATGGGGCTCAGGCAAATGATGGGACCACTTGGGACCTTGACTTGATGTCCTCATCTGAGATGAGTATGTGCGTGAAAGAGACAGAGAAAATCCACCTCATACTTCTTTCAACATTCATCCATGAGATATTTATTGAGCACCTACTATGCGTCAGGCACTGAAGCTGGGTGCTGTAGACAGAATGGGGAACAACATAGGCAAAAACATCTGCCTTCATGGAGTCTATAGCCTAGTAGGGGAAAATGGACACTAAGTCAATACACATATGTGGCAGGTAGAGATCAGAGCCATGAGAAGATACGAAAGGAGTGAGGAAACCAGAGAGTCTGGGCTGCTGTTACAGATCCAGCCGTGGAGAGTGGCTGGGATGACATGTGAGGGACACCCTGGAGGAAGGAAGAAAGGCAGCTGGGCCAGACCAAGGTCTGTGGGAAGGCAGGTCCCCAACGAAGGTAACAGCAAGTGCGAAGGCAGGAAGGTCGAACCTCTTGGGCATGAACCTGGAAAGGGATGAAGGAAACAGGGAAGGGTGGAAAGGAGGAGCCTCTGGCGCAGAGTTGGGGTTTATTCCCGGGTGACAGGAAGCCAAAACAGTCTCACCTGGGGAGAGACTCTGATGGCATCTGACTGACCTTTGTTGTTTTTTTTTAAGTGTGGCAAAATACACACTTTTAACACAAAATTTAACCATTTAACCATTTTTAAGTGTACAATTCAGTGGCATTTAGTATATTCACTATGTTGTGCAACCATCACCACTATCTAGTTCCAGAACATTCTCATCACCCCAAAAGGAAGCCCAGTACCCATTGGCAGTCACTCCCCATTCTCCTCCTCCAGCTAGCGCCAAGAAGTTTCCCACTGGCTTTCTGTCTGTGCGGATCTGACTACTGTGGACGTTTCACATATGTGAAACTATATGCTGTGTGGTCTTTATGTCTGGCTTCGTTCGTAATGTCTTCAGGGTTCATGCATGCTGTAGCATGTATCAGGGCTCTGCTCCTTTTATGGATGAATAATATTCCATTGTATGGATGTGCCACATTTTGTTTATCCATTCCAAGTGAAGGACACTTCGATTGTTTCCACTTTTTGGCCATTGTGCAAGATGCCGCTATGAACATTCTTGTGTAAGTTTTTGTGTAAACCTATGTTTGGAATTCTTTGGGATAGACACCTAAGAGTGGAATTGCTGGGTCGTGTGGTAATTCTGTTTAACTTTTTTTCTTTTTTCTTTTTCTTTTTCCTTTTTTTTTTTTTTTTTTTTTTGAGACAGAGTCTCACTACAGGCATGTGCCATCATGCCCGGCTAATTTTTTTCTATATATTTTTAGTTGGCCAATTAATTTCTTTCTGTTTTTAGTAGAGACGGGGTCTCGCTCTTGCTCAGGCTGGTTTCAAACTTCTGACCTTGAGCGTTCCACCTGCCTCGGCCTCCCAGAGTGCTAGGATTACAGGCGTGAGCCACTATGCCCAGCCAAACTTCTTAAGGAACTCCCAAACTCTCTTCCACTATGTGGGCCAAGCCACTTCTTTTCTTTCACCTTTTTTTTTTGAGAAAGAGTCTCACTCTGTCGCCCTGGCTGGAGTGCAGTGAGTGAAGTCATCATAGCTGACTGCAACCTCAAAACCTGGGCTCAAGCTATCCTCCTGCCTCAGCCTCCCGAGTAGCTGGGACTACAGGTGCATGCCACTACACCCAGCTAATTTTTTCTATTTTTAATAGAGATGGGGATCTCGCTCTTGCTCAGGCAGGTCTCAAACTCCTGACTTCAGGTGATCCTCCTGCGTTGGCCTCCCAGAGTGCTAGGATTACAGGTGTGAGCAACTGCACCTGGCCAAAGCCACATCTAATATGCCCATTAACCACCCAAGTGGAGGCATCCACTAGGCATTGGGATGTTGTACCCCAAGTGCAGGGGAGGGGTTCAAGTTAGAACTGAAAAGGAGAGTTGAGTTCCCTGTGGGAGGGAACTCAACCCCTCGGCCCCTATGAGCCTCCCTCATCACAACTACTAGCAATTTCGTTGGCAGTGGTGTGCTCCCTAGACACACACAAATGGCAAGGGACAAATAATGACAGTAATATGGCCAGGTGCGGTGGCTCATGCCTGTAATCCTAGCACTCTGGGAGGCCAAGGCAGGAGGATCATTTGAGTTCAGGAGTTCGAGACCAGCCTGAGCAAGAGCGAGGCCCCATCTCTACTAAAAATAGAAAGAGAGTAATTGGCCAACTAAAAATATATGTAGAAAAACTTAGCTGGGCATGGTGGCACATGCCTGTAGTCCCAGCTACTTGGGAGGCTGAGGCAGGAGGATCACTTGAGCCCAGGAGTTTGAGGTTGCTGTGAGCTAGGCTGACGCCACGGCACTCTAGCCTGGGTGACAGAGTGAGACTCTGCCTCAAAAAAAAAAAAAGTAATACTGAATTATATTTAGCAAATTAATCCCATCCTCCCTCCCTTTAGGTTGCTTTCATTTCTTCACAGCTTCCTTTATAATTTCTCAATATTTCTTCACAATCATCCTCAACGTGTATCACATTTGTTTGTGTCTGTCGGCTGACTCTCCCCTCACTAGAGTATAAAGTCCCCAAAGGGCAGGAACCCTGTGGGTTCAGTCACTGCTGCATCCTCAGCGTGCACAACAGCGTTCAGTCCAGCAGAGATGTTCAGTAGACATTTATCGAGTGAATATTTGCAGAAAGAATCCGTGTCCTCCACTGCTGGGCCCTGGGCTAAGCGTCGTTGAAGTCCCCTTCAGGGCTGTTAGGATCATCATCTTGCAGAGGGGAAAAGTGGAGCTTAGTGGGGACTGTCACCCCAGAGCCTACCTTTTTTTTTTTTTTTGAGACAGAGTCTCACTCTGTTGCCCAAGCTAGAGTGAGTGCCGTGGCGTCAGCCTAGCTCACAGCAACCTCAAACTTCTGGGCTCAAGCAATCCTTCTGCCTCAGCCTCCCAAGTAGCTGGGA
>CAUYRT010081630.1:0-10667 GCA_963574885.1 Lepilemur ruficaudatus | reverse complement strand
TATAAGAAACTAACCAAAATTTCATAAATATATGTATATATATAACTCCCCATCTAACACAAGAAACTAACCAAAATTTCATAAATATATATATATAACTCCCCATCTAATATAAGAAACTAACCAAAATTTCATAAATATGTGTATATATATAACTCCTCATCTAATACAAGAAACTAACCAAAATTTCATAAATATATGTATATATATAACTCCCCATCTAATACAAGAAACTAACCAAAATTTCATAAATATATGTATATATATAACTCCCCATCTAATATAAGAAACTAACCAAAATTTCATAAATATGTGTATATATATAACTCCCCATCTAATACAAGAAACTAACCAAAATTTCATAAATATATGTATATATATAACTCCCCATCTAATACAAGAAACTAACCAAAATTTCATAAATATGTGTATATATATATATAACTCCCCATCTAATATAAGAAACTAACCAAAATTTCATAAATATATGTACATATATAACTAAGCAAACACGTGTGTGCATATGTGTATACATATTACCTTTTTGAGAATTTACCATGCCAGGCTCTATTCTAAACTCTTAGCATGCAGTTATTCTTTTATGCTTAGAAGTTTATGGAGCTGCCCCTATCTGCCCGCATTTCAGGACTTTCATGCTTATTCCCTGCTCTAATTTTTTCTGTTTTTTAATGCATGTATCTCTTTCCAACATACCTTATAATTTTCTTGTTAGGTTTATTGTCTATCTGCCTCGCCTTGCTGGAACGCATGCTCACTGATGTATCTCAAATGCTTAGGACAGTCTCTGACATGTGGCACAGGCTCAGTAAATAGGTTTACTCAATTAATTAATGAGCTACATGCCCTTATTTCATTTATTATGAGTATCCCTTTAAATTCACAAGGTTCTCCCACTCACCTTGCAGAGGTAAAAATGTTTGTTCTCTTCTCTAAAGCTTTTTAAGCATGGGCTAGATTTTCACATCTGTCTTCTTGCCCAGCAACAGGGGACTAGATCAAATGACCTCCGGAGAGTGGTCTGGCCCTTGACATTCTAATTCAACTCCACTTAAATGTCCTAAAAGTAATTTGTGGAGAAATTCTTCTCCTCCTCCTCTCCCCTGATTGGAGTGCACATTTATCTAATTATTTCCTTGGTGGATTGACCTAGCTTTAAAGGAGCATGGTGTCAGCTCCCAAGCATTTTTTTTCTAAGCACTCACTTTATATAACTAAGAGACTAAAGACTCAGCTCTCTGGGGAATTAAATTGCATTCAAATAAGATTAAGGATTTTTGACTCACAAAAGCAAGGACAATCAGAGGCTGAGAATTGTTCAATTGTTCAATTGTTCAGCAAACTAATCCAGACATGTTATTCACAATGGGACTCTCAGAATTGGTCAGGGAAGAAAAATGCCTGTGGAAGGGATGGGCGGGCTGCCTTGAGTTAGGGGAGCCTTCCTCCTCCTAGGGCTGAACCCCTGTCCCCCACTTCCTAGATGGTGATATGCTGAGCTTCTAAATGCATTTCACTGTGGCCCAATGCCCTCCCACTGAACTCAGGGAGAGCCTTAGATAGGCCTTATATTTTTCTTCCTGAGACAGAGTTTTGCTGTGACGCCTGGCTAGAGTGTCATGGCATCAGCCTAGCTCACAGCAACCTCAAACTCCTGGGCTCAAGCGATCCTCCTGCCTCAGCCTCCCGAGTAGCTGGGACTACAGGCATGCGCCACCACGCCTGGCCTTAGATTAGGTCTTGAAAGCCAGGCATGGTGGTTAGTTCCTCTAAACAAGTACCGGATTGGTGAAGCAGTGTCAGGTGGAAAAACAATGTTAATGTGGATGGATCAAAGGAATTTTGTCTGCTGCCCCTTGGTTTGGAGCAAGATTTCTTAACCTCTTACGGGCCATGAACTCCTTCTCGGAAAAATGTTTTAAGAAGGCTAAAACGGAGAGCATAAGATTGCAAAGAAAACTAATGACGTTGAAATATATTTGTCAAAATATTTTTCTCCAAAACAGGTCAGTAATGTGCATATTTATTTATTTATTTTTGAGACAGAGTCTCACTTTGTTGCCCGGGCTAGAGTGAGTGCCATGGCGTCAGCCTAGCTCACAGCAACCTCAAACTCCTGGGCTCAAGCGATCCTTCTGCCTCAGCCTCCCAAGTGGCTGGGACTACAGGCATGTACCACCATGCCCGGCTAATTTTTTCTATATATATATATTTTTTAGTTGGCCAATTAATTTCTTTCTATTTTTAGTAGAGATGGGGGTCTCGCTCTTGCTCAGGCTGGTCTCGAACTCCTGACCTGGAGCAATCCACCCGCCTCGGCCTCCCAGAGTGCTAGGATGACAGGTGTGAGCCACCGTGCCCGGCCCATATTTATTAACACATTAAATATCAAGGGCTAGTAGTAGGTCTGATAATTACTGTAACTTTAAATTGTTGATGAGTTTAAATGATAGTATAAAGTATCTCAACAACTCTAACCTGATATGAAAACATTTACAATTTATAGACGCGTTAAAGTCACTGGTATAGCTACTACTATAATAATATGATAATAATAAACATAATACTATAATACTATATTATTATATTGAAGGTTGGTTGCCTACATTTGCAATTGAAGGAAATGCTAAATTTCAGTTAGATGTGAATAAAAATAGTGATGTCATTATTCTTCCCATTCAAGTTCATGGATGTGCCCCAATCTCCACCCCGGGTTAAGAACTCCTGATACAGATACTGGAGTCACGGAGTCTGTGGCGTCTTCTGGCTGAGCAGTGCACCCAGCTTCACCGTGAGATGCCTGTGCTTGCTGACATTCGTTCTGACTATTCCCAAGCCACTGAGAAATGTCCTTGTCGGCCTAGGTCAAGAATGAGAAAGCTTGGAAAGCTGGAAAAGTATCAGTCCCTGCCGGGCATGTTTCATGCTTAATGAAAAAGCCTCTTTAGGCTGGCGAACAGAGGGCCCCAGGTTGCCATAACAGAGTAGTGAGAATTCTGGCTTTGGGGTGACCAACATGTCCTGATGTGCCCAGGACCGTCTCCATTTTAAAACAGGAAGTCCCACGCTCCAAGGGACCCCGCAGTCACCGGGAAACCTGGATGGTGGGTGGGGTGCTTTGGAGCCAGAAATAACAGCACAGTTTTGGTAAACTTGTTTACCCCATCTGAACCTTAGCATCTTAATCTCAAAATGAGGAAGAGAATATCATTCCCAGAACACTGTAATAAGGGTTCAATTCAATAATTGTAATAAGGGTTCAATGAGGTCTTTTATATATATATATATATATATATATATATATATATAAAATGCTCAGGAAATAGTGGCTTTTATTATCATTGCTGCTGCTGTTATATCAACTGTCTTCTCTCTGCCTGACTCCATCCCCCAGGAAAAACCTCACCTTCCTGTGCACCTGTGCAAATTGGATGAGTCTTTAAGACGCCCGTGAAAGTCACTTTTTCATGGAGAATTTGCTAACATCACGTGCACCGATGGAACAGCATACTAGTTCGAACCACATGAGATTCAGTTTTGTAGGACAAATCCACAGGAGGAGAAAGAACACATGTGACCAGGCAGTGGGGGGAGGAGGGAACAGAGAGTTATTATCATATTTAACAGGCATAGAGTTTCTGTTTGGGGTAACGAAAAAATTCTGGAAATGAACAGTGGAGACAGCAGCACAGTGTCGTAAATACTCAGTGTCACTGGATCACACACTTAGAAACAGATACGACGGCAAATTCCACGTTATGCATATTTTATCACGATTTTTAAAAATTCCTATGTGGCTCACGTGTGTGGCTCGCATTATATTTCTACGGGATAAAGCTGCTCTACCTCTTAAAAAAGGACCAGGTGAACGTGTCCGTCTAGCTACAGGAGTGGCGGTGTCTGAGAGCCCAGCCTTTGGAGTCAAAGACCTTAGGATTTGAGTTCCGACTGGTTAAAAAATCTTGGGCAACCCCAGAATCTCTGACAATCCCAGTTTCCTCATCTGCAAAATGCAGATTATAAAACGTACCTGCTAGAGTTACTGTCAATCTAAAAGAGAATGTATATAGGATAAGTAGTATAAACACAAGAGGTATGAATAAATGATACTCATTGCCACCGCAGACGAAAGCAGGCCTTCCGTTTTTATCAAGACAGAGCTATTTTGCGAACGCCCGAGGAACAGCCCTAAAGGCTCAATAGCATTCCACTTACCTAAGTGAAAGCTCGATCAGTAAATGCGACCCCCTTTCTAGGGACTGTGGGGAAAGAGCTCGGTTCTACTCTACAAAAATAGGGTTCAACAGGAACTGGCGATGTGCCAACTACTCAATCAGTTACATATGCAAACAAGCCTTGAAAGCTAGCAAAAAGTCTGACGGGGGAGATTCTTGGATACAATTCAGAACTTCTTATCCTGGGCTATTCGATGAATACAGCCATACCGGTTACTAAGGTATTAACTCTGTAGCAGCAGGTAAACAGCCACAGCCAGGGCCCTCCAAATTGCCCCCTTTACCAGCCTAGCTTCCTGGCCCCTTCTCTGGGTCCCCTCAAACCATCTCATATTTTGGGAACTAAATGCCCAGCTTCCTAAGGAGGATCCAGTTCTTCGGCTGGTGTCCATCCCTCTACCATACTGCTTATTAAATATCTTCAGTATTTCCCCTTGCCTGACTCTCATTCTACAGCTGAAGAATTTGCCTGGGATCTCGGCAGCCACTCTTTGTACTGACAGGTTAGGGAGTACAGAGGGAAGCGAAGAATTGGAAAATAACCCGACCCTGCTGGATAATTCACCTATTATTTGAGTATTGGAATAAGTTTTTTTAAGAGTTTAAATTCGTGTACAGAAAGTCTCTAAATCAAGGGTTGCGATGTCCTGTGGATTGGCCAAATCTGGCCTGCAGATGAGTGTTTTTGAATGACCAGGGGTGTATGACAATATTGAATTCAAAGACTAAGCCAAAAAAAAAAAAAAAAGGTTGGTTCATCACACCTTTCTTCCACCCATTTATCTTGTCCTACGCCTCGCTTGGACATTTGGAACCCCAGCCTATTCCCTGAAGACGGTCAAGTTTGAAACCCGGTTCTAAGTACGTGTAATACTGTATCAGCTCCGGTCGTGTTTTCTCATCCACGTAGCCAGTACCCACACAGCCCAGGACTCGAGCTATGTTCCTGTTTGGTGTTGAGAAATGGGTATGCAAAGCTTTGTTCAAAGGTAGCCAATTAAGATTAATTAACCATTTCACCAGACTTACGCAGGTCTAATTAGATTTGATTCATCTTTAATTTTATTACCAATGAGCACACTTTGATGATTATTTTAAGTCTTCCTTACTTCGCAGTAGACAAACGCTCATCTCTTCCCCTTGGGCTTTTTTCCCTCCCTTTGTTTAAGGGATGGTGTGTTGGCCCATCACAAGGAGGCTGTGTTCTCCCTACATCTTTGTGCCGTTAAGGAAAGCCCATCTGAGAGCTGGGGATGGAATCTGGGCCACTGGGGTGGCTCTGGCTTTGGGCCACCTCCCCGGAGTATTCATGTAGAGCCAGGGTTGGTGAGCGTCCAGCCACAAAGGTCCAGAACCAAGACGAAGGGGGAGATGCTGGCCTGAAATAATTGCAGAAACTGCCACCGGCGCCAGTGACTTGGAAGCTCCAAGCAGAACCATATGATTTCAGCTCAGGTCCAGGTGCCCCCTGACCCACCACCCGGAACTCTTGTGTTAACTCTGAAAGGAGCTCCCAGGAGCCCCAGGAGGCACGCTGATGTCTCTCTGACTCAGTGCAGACCTGGTCCTTTGAGTCACTCCTCTCGGCCACCCTGCAAGAGCTTTAGAAAGCCTTGGGATTTTCAGAATAAACAGCACCCCCAACCTCTAATTTTCCCTTTGCTGCACTCTTATAATCACCCTATTGGCGTTAAGTTGATCATATGTTTTTAGCACATTTACTGAGTACCCATTATGCACCAAGCACCATGAGAGTCCTGGTAGGGGGATACAGAGGTGAGCAGGACACAGAGCCTGATCTTCAGGCGTGATGATTTTCATTTGGAGCCAACTGAATCTCGGCCATTGGAAGAAAAGTGTCCAGAAGAATTCTACGGCTTTGGCGAGAATCAGGGGGAGAGAATGCTCTGTGATCAAGTCACGCCATCTGCTCTGACCCAGCACGGGAGGGCGGCACAGTCTCCTCCCCGACCAACAGCCTCATAAGGGAGATAACACTCTTGCTCATCTATAATTACACACGGAACAGAGAAAAATAATCACTGCAATTTAGTCTGTACCAAATACATGCAAGACGTCAGGGAGGTGCTTAATGAGCATTTTCTCTCATCTCTTAAGAATACTTGGCGCTGCCTCACCTTGGTCACTAATAACTATTTTTAGACCTGGAATGTGACCTGCAGGGTCTTCAAGGTTATCCCAACTGCAGGTGCAAAGATACCACAAACTCTCACATTTCTAACAGCGTGGAATCGGAAGAGGGATGTCGCACTAAGCCACTGGACATTTACAGCCCCCAGCCTCTAAAATGCAACACGTCGGGGGGACGATGTGACGATCTCTCAAATACCTTCCGATTCTGCAAGTTCTACCTCCTTCCATGAACGTGTCGATGGACTGAACACACCCAGTTAACAGAAAAGGACCCTTCCCCCCTCTGTACATATGCAAGAGGCCTGATTGTTTGCTGTCGTCCTGAGAAAGGACAGGGATGCCGTCGAAGGGACCCCACAAAATCCATCTGGGTCCGTTTTGGAGCCTCCTGGGTTTGGGGAAGATACAGGCAGGAAAGTTGCCTAGGGTACCATGACCTCAGTACATAGAGTAAAATGAGAGTTATTTGTCTCTAGCAGTTGTGACCAGGTCACTGAAGGCATGTGAGGGGAATATGTTCTGATAAAGGCTTCAGAATTCTTAACACTTTTAATTACATTTGGGGCACCCAGCATTACGGAGCCAGCTGAGTCGGCATTATTGAAAACCTTGTCAGCTGCCAGTCAGTGACTCAGCCAGCCAAAGAAGCTCTGGGGAAAGTTTGCTCATTTCTTTTATCCAGGCTGTTTGTCCATCCACGAAATTTTAGGAGTGTTCTTTAGAACAATCCAACAGCCGCTAATCCCGACAAATAGTAGCTTTTTAATTCCAGACTGTCCTTCCTCACCTAATAGTTAGACGAGAAGATAGCGGGGACTCTTCTAGTTCTATTTTTTAACCTTTCTAAAACATCTTTTTGCAGAAATACGGGGTCGTTTGATATGTGGAAGCAGGAAGATACATTCATTTTTTTCAGACGACCATTCCTTAGGTAAACTGTGTTGGAAAACACAATAAAACTTAAAAACCTAGAGGATGTTATTTTCCTTTTATTGATTTAATTTTTTTGCATATTTATATTTGAGCTGAAGCAGCAATTCCGCAGGTTAAATCAAAATGGTTTTTAAAAGCTATAACATTCTAAGCTCGACATTAAATTTTGTAGGTTAGAGGAAAGGAATTTTCATCACTTAAAAGGTAACTCCTTACATTCTAGATGACATGGGAAGGAAAAACCCCAGAATTTGCTTGGGTAGAGTCACGCGTTGATATTTGGGCCAAGGGCAGCAGCTTATTTTCCAGAACATCAAGTATAAGGAGAGGCTGGCCTATGATGACATGCTTAATGTCACACCTCAGGACCCAGGCATCTTCCATTAAAAGACAACCAACCCCCTGGTGTTCCAATGTGTCCATCAAGCAAAAGGTTTGGCTCTCCCAAGAAAACTTTGCAAGACAAATAGTGTCTGAGGCAAGGGGGCAGTTTTTATTTCCCTGATCTTAACATTCTGCTCAGCTCCCCAGCCAACGAGAACCTGGCGTAGCTATCCAAAGAAGAACTGAATGGGCTAGGGTCAGCTGGGGGTCCTTCTGCAGGTCTCATTTTGCATCACACACAAAACTGCAGTCATCTAGCTGGGGGCGGGATGTTCCACAATGGCCTCACTCACGTGTGCGGCATTTGATGCTGGCTCTAGCTTGGCTCACATGTCTCCAGAAAGATATCCCGGCTTCTTTATATGGTAACGGCATTCTATAAGACAGGCTCCAACCCAATGCACAAGCCTCTGTTTGCATTACATGGTTTTGGGTTTTTTTTGGAAGACAGGATCTGTCTCCCAGGCTAGTGTACAATGGCATCATCATAGCTCACTGCAACCTCAGACTCCTGGGCTCAAGCGATCCTTCTGCCTCAGCCTCCCAAGTAGCTGGGACTATAGAACTACAGGCATCACCACACCAGCTAATTTTTGTATGTTCTGTAGAGATGGGGTCTCACTCTTGCTCAGGCTGGGCTCAGCCTCCTGGCCTCAAGCGATCCTCCTGCCTTGGCCTCCCAGAGTGCTAGGATTACAGGTGTGAGCCACCCTGCCTGGACTGTAATACATATTCTGATGTCCCATTAGCCAAAGCTCAGTGTGGAAGGGGACTGCACTAGGGCATGGAGGCGGGGAAGTATGATTCGCCAGGGGCCATAACTGCAATAACCCTCCCCAGTAGGCAAGCGTAGACGGCAGAACAAAATCTTTTATAATTAAAAAATGGGTAAAAGAACAGAAGAAGTAGGCTCCAAGACTTGGGATGCTGCCTCTGGTTTGGCTTCTGAAAATACCAGGGAGAATGATGCAATTATCCCCACCGCCACAGTGAGGTCCTCAGCCTTGCTACTGAACATCGGCTTGTTCGAAACAAACTGGGTTTTTCCAAAACATTCACTTCCCTAAGCCAGTCTAGGAACAAAGTGAGTCCAGGCTTCTGTTTTCCTTGATTACTCATTTCTGATGGTCTGAATCAGTTTCCAGATAGTTCTGAAAGCACCTGTTATGCATAGTTAAAACACAACAAAAGCTCCTTTTTTCTCGAGTGAGGTCATGGAGCGCTATTGCTGTGAGCAGAGAGACAGAAGTCAAATGTTTTAAGAATCGATAATTTAAGAAGCACACAGAGGCATCAGTGACCCACTCCTGGCTGGGACTCCAAAATGGAGAAATGGCCTCAGTTTACCCACCCGCCTGAGCAGTCCAGTTATGTAATGGACATTCTAAAACACAGTTGCTTTTGAGAGATTTGTCAAACACAGCACGTGTAAGATCAGAGAATCGCAAAGCTGGAAAGAATCTCAGCAGTTTCCCCTTTGCTGGTCAACTCGTGGTCTAAATTATTCAAGACAGGTGGACCATTAGTTTATTTCAAAGTCTTAAACTGATGTTTGCCTATTGCCAAATTCCTCTCCCCCACCACACATCCTTTTTTTTAATGATACAATAGAAATTGTGATCTCTGGCTCATTCGATCTGTTTCTAAACCTACACAAGATAAATGGAACCTGGAAGTATTTTAGAACGTGGCCAAATCCATACAGATCTCCGCTGTGCATGCACACACGAGATAGATAGAGAGAGAGAAAGGGAGACAGGGGGTGGGGGGAGAGAGAGAGACTCATTCATATGCAGCCTACCATCCATAATCAAACTAATCATTTAACATGCATGTGCCCCTTCTAAAAATGTCCTCATGTGTATAGTAATACGAGGAACAAGTAATGTTCATTGTGTGCTTATTGTGTGTCAGGCAGTGAACTAAATGCCTTAGAATTTGGAATTTCGGCACAGATATTGTGTGTCAGGCTGGGTTCCTATTGGACAGTAAGCTCACCAACAGATGAGGGAGGTATTAAAAGAGAAATTTGATCCAATAAAGCAGCTGCTGGGGACCAGGCAAACGTCAGTCCTATCATTTTATGGCAATACAGAAAGCCACAGAGCAGGAAGGAGATTTTAGTGCTTCTTATACTTGTGAATGTTTTTTCCCCCCCAAATACATCTGGAACATGCAAAATTTTGCACACAATTCCAAGGGTTCTCACAGAGACTCTGAAACCCAATCGTGGGCTCCTTGACTCCTGGATTAAGAAAGAGAGAGAAGGAAAGAGAGGGAGGCTGATTCATAGGAGAAGCCTTCTGTTGGCGGACACTTGACATGCATGGCAATATACTGTCCTTGTGGCCATGAAAGACAGGTGTGTGGTCCCTGAGATCTCCGAGAAATTAAACATCTACAGAAATCACACAGCTAGCAGGCGGTAGGCAAAATTCAGGGCTGCATCTTCCTGTCTTCACATTCTTAGCATGAGGATAAAGTAGAGCATGAGAGACTAAAACACACCAGGGACAGGCATTTTCATGAGAAGGCATTGACATTAGCAACCACCTAGGTCTCCAACACTAGTTACCGTTGAACATACCACGATTCACCCCTACAACGGAATACTGTGCTGCATTAAAAGTCACACTTTCAGGCCGGGCGCCGCAGTGGCTCACACCTGTCATCCTAGCACTCTGGGAGGCCGAGGCGGGAGGATCGCTCAAGGTCAGGAGTTCGAAACCAGCCTGAGCAAGAGCGAGACCCTGTCTCTACTAATAGAAAGAAATTAGCTGGACAACTAAAAAAAAATATATATATATATAAATAAAAAAATTAGCCAGGCATGGTGGCACATGCCTGTAGTCCCAGCTACTCAGGAGGCTGAGGCAGGAGGATCGCTTGAGCCCAGGAGTTTGAGGTTGCTGTGAGCTAGGCTGATGCCACGGCACTCTAGCC
>CAUYRT010081629.1:0-34618 GCA_963574885.1 Lepilemur ruficaudatus | reverse complement strand
CCAGGCGCGGTGGCTCACACCTGTAATCCTAGCACTCTGGGAAGCCAAGGCCGGAGGATCGCTCAAGGTCAGGAGTTCGAAACCAGCCTGAGCAAGAGCGAGACCTCATCTTTACTATAAATAGAAAGAAATTAATTGGCCAACTAAAAAATATATGGAAAAAATTAGCCGGGCAGGGTGGCGCATGCCTGTAGTCCCAGCTACTCAGGAGGCTGAGGCAGGAGGATCGCTTGAGCCCAGGAGTCTGAGGTTGCTGTGAGCTAGACTGACGCCAGGGCACTCTAGCCCGGGCAACAGAGTGAGACTCCGTCTCAAAAAAAAAAAAAAAAAAAAAGTTCATCGACATTAATCTTTTTATTATAAAATTTTTCATACTTGAGCATCTTCAATCCTTTTTTATCTCATTGCTCAGCATGTTTCTAAAGCCACCTCTTCCTCTGAAGGTGATCAGGGAATACAGGCTAATTTTAATATTAGCATAAGCAACACATAATGAGGGAAGTCAGTCTGCCATGCCTAGATGCACATCATGTATTACAATGTCGATACGTAATATGGCTTTAAAAAGTCATTTGCTGGCAGGGAGCGGCGGCTCACGCCTGTCATCCTAGCACTCTGGGAGGCTGAGACAGGAGGATCGCTTGAGCCCAGGAGTTTGAGGTTGCTGTGAGCTAGGCTAACGCCACGGCACTCTAGCCCGGGAAACAGAGTGAGACTCTGTCTCAAAAAAAAAATGTCATTTTGCTGCTTGGCATTATTTGGGGGTTTATCAGGGCTTTGCATAGAGCCTTATAGTCAGCTGTCAATAACGTTTGCTGAACTCACTCAGTGTATTTTCTTTTTGCTAGTAAGAAAGCAAAAATGCCCTCTTCTAGACTCTTCTCTGAGCAGATGTGTGCTATTCCTGTCTGTGTGGCCAGTGCCCAGCTCCGTGTGGGGCAGACAGTAGATGCCGAATCAAACTGAATCATGAACTGAGACATGTGCTTTCGAAATTCAATATGAATCAAGGCTAAACCTTCACGGCGTTATAAATGCCACTGACTTTCCAAAAGGACATTGATATAGTCATTCTTCTGCTCTGTATCCATTTATTCTGCTAGAGTTGTCTGCAGAGCCGTGATTTTCCAGTTCTTTTTAAGTTCGCAACATACTATTTCAATTTTCCTTCAGATTTCCTCTCTCTGACTCATCGAATGTGACGTGCTCTATATTCATGTGAAATAAAATTAATTGTAAATCTGTTTTGTGAATTCCTTACCATTTTGTGATATAAATGGAGAGAGTGTAACATGTTAGGAAACCAGGATGGAAAATTCACACTCAGATTCCGGGATGCGCGATTTTAATAGCTTCATAGACAGCTGAATGCCGGGAATAACTTTCTCGTATTTTCTCTCTTTCTCACCGTTTGAAACTCAGTTGCGCTGTTTCCGATAGGCCTGGGTTGCAGTTTACTGTGGCTGGTGCTTCCCCATAAAGGTCTGCGAGCTAAGAAGGGGAGCGTCCCACAAGCCCCAACAAACCCGAGTCTCTCCCTTTGGTGCTGGTCATGCTGAGCTCTCCAGTGTCTGCGAAGGTGACAGGAATGGACACCCCGAAATCTTCCTGTGTCCTGAGCTTAGGGATTTTTGTGAAACATGGCAGGAAGGCCAATGTGTATGAAATACCACTGCAAGGGCTCCTAAGCCCGGAGATGTACACTAAAGTGCCAGGTGACTTTCCAGACTGTTGCTCTTCACTTGTTGGACCTTACCCTCTCTTTAGTCCCTTCCCCATTGGGAGCCCTGTTCCTTGTCATTGGTGTCGGCTTCAGGGACCGTGCGATCAAGCGCACAAAGGCAACACATCCTGATTGAATCTGTCGCTTGCTAACGGATCTGGTGAAGGAGGTAGATTTCACAGGCAGAATCCAGTTTGTGGTTCAGCAACAAGACCCACCTGCTCCCGAGACCCATAACCGTGAGTCATTGAGAACCAACGACATGCAGCCTTGCGAATTTAAGCTTCCGAAAGAAACCTAGTTAGGCTTTGGAGCTCGAACATACCCTTAGGGATAGGAACCAGGAAACTTAGAAACTTGGGCGAGTAGGAGCTTGCCAGGAGCGGGGGAGTGACCCGGTGACTCAGCAGAGGCCCAGGAAGCAAGATGCGGCACGACAAGGACCTGACAGGGATCAGGTAAGGGGTGAGGCGGTTCAGACTGGCACACGGCTTCCATCACCCGATGCTTCGGTCTTCCCCTCCTGCTAATTGTGGTTTCCAAATTAGCAACAACTCCCCACGACAGTTAGGGACTGGAAGCGCCTGTGCACCCATCTGAGGACTGTACACGTAGCATTCAGGTGGTATACAGCTAAAATCAGTGTATGCGTTTGTGCAACTTGTCTGGGGAATGAGCTGAATTAAGTAGGGTACAATCAAGAAACAGCTCTGTTTTTCTCCTGCCGCTGCCTCTAAACACACTTGGTCTCGCCTCTGTTCAAAGCCCCCTTGAATGTGTCTAGGGTAGAGACCTGTGGTTCTTTGGTCTCTTGTCACCTTACCGAATTCTCTTTTCATTTATAATTTTTCAATAGTTTTTATTGTTTTCCACTTATCCATTAGATCAAATGCATATAGCGGAGGTTTACATTTTTTCTCTTTTATACTATTAATTTCATTTCCTTTCTTTTTTTTTTTTTTTTTTTTTTTTCCTGAGACAGAGTCTCACTCTGTTGCCTGGGCTAGAGTGCCGTGGCATCAGCCTAGCTCACAGCGACCTCAAACTCCTGGGCTCAAGCGATCCTCCTGCCTCAGCCTCCCAAGTAGCTAGGACTACAGGCATGTGCGCCCCCATGCCCGGCTAATTTTTTCTATATGTTGTTAGTTGTCCAATTAAATTCTTTCTATTTTTGGTAGAGACGGGGTCTTGCTCTTGCTCAGGCTGGTCTCGAACTCCTGACCTTGAGCGATCCTCCCGCCTCAGCCTCCCAGAGTGCTAGGATTACAGGCGTGAGCCACCACGCCGGGCCTTCATTTCCTTTCTTAAGTGTGCCAACTCCAGCACAATGTTATGTAAGAATAGTGACAGTGGGTATCATTGTCTTGTGATTTTTAAAAGCGTGGCAGAGATTGTGTAAAATGCATACTCTTTTTTTCCTTTCCTTTTCTTTTTCTTAAAGGAGAGGGTGGATGTGAAGAGAGTCATTCAGTTTCCTTGGTTTTTATTTTGTGTTGTTGAGACAGAGTCTTACTCTGTCACCTGGGCTAGAGTGCCGTGGTGTCAGCCTAGCTCACAGCGACCTCAAACTCTCGGGCTCAAGAGATCCTCCTGCTTCAGCCTCCAGAGTAGCTGGGACTACAGGGGTATGCCACAATGCCCGGCTGCGTTTTTGTTTTGTTTTGTTTTTTCTGTTTTGGGTAGAGATGGGATCTCACTCTTGCTCAGGCTGGTCTCCAACTCTTGAGTTCAAGCGATCCTCCTGCCTCAGCCTCCCAGAGGGCTAGGATTATAGGCATGAACTACCGCACCCGGTCTAAAATGCATACCCTTATATAATACAGGTGGAAACATGCATTGTTCATATCTAGTGATTTCACTTCTACGACTTTAGACACATACTTATTCAGACCATTTATTATTTATCAGGTTCTTCACGGTATTATTTGTAATGATGAAAAATTAGAAGCAATCTAAGTGGTCAACACTGAAGAATGGTTAAATAACTAGTGGTATATTCATATGATGAAATTAAAGCAGTATTATTTATCTATTAATACATAACAAATGACCCCCAAAAACTGTGTGCTAAAACAACGAACATTCATTAATATTATCTCACACAGTTTCTGTGAGTCAGGAGCCCAGGAACAGCCGAGCTGGATGGTTCTTCCTCAGGGTCTGTCAGGAGGGTTTAGTCAGTGTGTTGGCCGGGCTGTGGTCACCTGAAGGGTTGACTGGGACTGAACTGCTTCCGAGGTGGCTCACACACTACGCGTGGTAAGTTAGTGCTGGTTATTGGGCTTCATTCCTTGCCACGCAGACCTTTCCACAGGACTGCTTGAGCATCCTTCTAACATGGCAGCCAGTTTTCCCAGAGGGAGGGGTCTAAGAGTGAGCCAAGTGGACTCTGCAATGTCTTGCATGAATTCACACTCTGTCATTTTTACAACACCCATTGGTTGCGTGGATCCGTCCTGTTCATCGTGACGGGGGGCTCAGTAGGAGTGTGACCACCAGGAGGAAGAATGCCTGAAGGTCATCAGGGAGGCTGGTCACACAGTCTGTGCTTGGTCCCTGATGCTCCCTGTCCCTCACACAGGCAAACTATACTCTTCTCAAGGCCCCCAAAAGTTTTATCCCATTACACCATCAGTTCTAAGTCTAGAATCTCACCATCTAAATCTCACCATCTAGGTCTGGGGCAGCTAAGGCTCTTCAGGTGTATTTCCTTCAGCATATCTCTTCCAGTGTTGTTCCTCTCCATCTGAAGACCTGTGAATTAAAGGGACATGTTGCCTGCCCCTCCCACCCCTGACATATGTGATGGGACATGCGTAGAATGACTGCTATACGTATTCCCGTTCCAACAAGGGGAAAACATTGCTCCATAGCAATTCTAAAATCCAGCCAGGCAAATGGCAGGAATCCCTTAATTAGGACTCAGGTCTACTCTTTCCCGGGAATGATTATCCATGGCTTTTGGTTCTGTCCCCGTGGCTCTTGGTTTCACCCTCTGATCCTTCCTTCCTGCTCCATTAAAAGTAACCCATGTTTTGCAGCTGAGAGATCTCCCCGCCTGCTTCCTGCTGATCTAACTTTGGGTGTCCAAGGGCATCTTTTCACTGTGTGAAGTTTCTGTCTATTTGGTCCACCCTGATAGTGTGTCTGCCATATATATATATAAAAACTCAGCCAGGCGCAGTGGCTCACGCCTGTCATCCTAGCACTCTGGGAGACCAAGGCGGGCGGATCCTTTGAGCTTAGGAGTTCGAGACCAGCCTTAGCAAAAGCGAGACCCCCGTCTCTACTAAAAAAATGGAAAGAAATTAGCTGGACAACTAAAAATATATAGAAAAAATTCGCCGGGCATGGTGGCGCATGCCTGTAGTCCCAGCTACTCGGGAGGCTGAGGCAGGAGGATCGCTTGAGCCCAGGAGTTTGAGGTTGCTGTGAGCTAGGCTGATGCCACGGCACTCTAGCCTAAGCAACACAGTGAGACTCTGTCTCAAAACAAACAAACAAACAAAAAAACCCCCAAAACTTTATAGGTTACTTGCAGAAGAGTTGTAGGTGGGGTTTGTTCTGTTAGACAAAAGCCACACCAATATATCTCTTTAAGATGAGCCATTTTCCACCTGGGGCTTTTGTTGAAACAGCTGAGCGACAATGCCCTTAAGCTTGTTAGAAGCTTTATAGTTCTCTGAAGTATTCCCTTGGATTTTTCTTAATGAAGAAAACAAAACTTTGCAGTCACTACGTCAGCTTCGTCTTTAGACCATGTTTTGCTGGAAGGGCCCTGGATTTGATCTTTGCCTGGAAGGCGATTTACAATTTTAGCATTGTCTGTCATCTGGAAAATTCCAGAAGCAGAACGTCTTGACTCCTTTCTGTTTGACAGTTCTCCCTTCTCCTCTGTCTCCTCTCACGTGTTGCTACCAGCAGCAAGCAGCAGCCGAGCGGCTCTTCCAACACTCTGCTCGGAAATCTTTTTGGCTGGATCACCCAGTTCATTAGACACATGTTCTTTTTTTTTTAAAATGTATACTTTAATAAGTATAAGGTATATAAACAATTAGGTAAGCTTGTGGAGAAGCTGACCAAGATACATAAATTAGGAGATACAAGTGTCCATCTAAATTTTCTATATCTCATTTTTTTTACAGAATATTTATTAAAGTTGCTTAATATACAAGTTCTCATTTTTCATTTTAGAAGTCATTTATTGTAAAGGTAATTCTTTTGCCTGATGACAAACGGCAGCCACAGCGATTACTCTGGACCTCCACGTTGGATGAATTCAATTTCTTCTTGAGATACATGTTTCCTTCTGTATTTCCGAGGCAATGTTTTTATTATTTCTGCAGTGTCTGATGGACCCTGATACATTAGCAAATCTGGTGATTTACTTCCCTTAGAATGCTGTGAAATTGCAGAAGAGTGAGATGGTAGCCCTGATAACCTCAAAGCTTCTGATACATTCGCTTTAGGATTGTGTCTTCTGTCAGGAAATCTTATTAATGGAGTGTGTGGCTTGACTACCTGGACGACCCTGCTGGCAGACGCCATCTTGCTGCCCATCATGACCCCGTAGACACATTTTCTTTATTTCATATGTGTTTTATGTGACAGTGTCGCTAAATTTTCTGTCATTATCTAATAAGAAATTCTGATCTTCTAGTTTCCAAAAATATTTTCCAGATTTTTCTCTAAGCCCTCACAAGTAGCATCCTGAAGGTCACCAGGCTTCTGCTAATAATTTTTTCAATGCGCTTCATACTTGCACTTCGCAAAACCTTTCCTTTTCCCTGTTTTCAAGCCACTCCACATTTTAGGTTTTTGTTACAGGAGTGTCCCACTTCTGGTACCAAAATAATTATTCTGTGCAGCAAGTTACCCCAAAGTCTAGATGTTTAAAACAATGAATATTTGTTTGTGCATGCAGTCTGTGTGGGTCAGGAACCCAGGCGCAGATTAGGTTGGTGGTCTTGTCTCAGGGTCTCTATGAGGTTGCCGTCATCTGAAACCTTGTCCCAGGTAGGAGGATCCACTTCCATGATGACAGACTTAAATGCCTGGCAAATGAGTGCTGGTTCTTGGCAGGAGGCCGCAGTTCCTCATGACATGGCAGCTGGCATCTCCCATAGTGAGTGGTCCGAAAAAGAGCAAGAAAGGGTCTTTTATTATTTCTGAAGGATTTTAATGGTGACCCAGGTTAGCTGTATTCACTGTGATAGGCTAATACAGGGTACTACAGAGGGTCATGAACACCAGGGGGCAACAGTCATTGGAGGCCATCCTGGACATGCATACTTTTGGCAGATACCTAAAATTATGTGTTTGAAAGCTCTTCAGTGATAGGTCAAATGAAAGAAAAGATTCAAAACTGTTAATGCAGTATAATCTAAAAGTTATTACAAATAACTTTTTATGTTATTTTCTGAATGTGTCTGTGCATGCAGAAAAGCTAGACCAGAAGGAAAACAAAAATGTTAGCATTGCTTATTTCTGGGTGAGAAGATCATGAATTTTTAGGTGTTCTCAATTCTTTTTTGTGTGTGTATTTTCAAAGTTTTCTACAGTATACATGAATAGTTTTATAGCTAACAGATCTATGAATTTTGAGGGCACAATTAGAAAAATTATTTTAAATTTTTATTTTCTTTAAGATACAAATTTTATCATTTCCCCTTAGTTTGAAAATTAACGCACAATTTCTATACCTTTCAACAAATCTAATCATGATTTTAAATGGTAGGAGCTGTTAACTTTCAATGTGGCAATTGATGCTTTATCCTTCAGGATGATCAAGCTGCCAAATTTTAAATTAATGTTTGTAATAGCACAGATGGGATATGTGTGCATGCATACATGAGTCTATTCAATGAGAAAGAGGGAAAAAGACTCCTTTAAAGACCCTTACAGAGAATTATTGCTTAGTAATATTCTTTGGGCTCATTAATATTCCATACTAACTAACAAGCACAGACTTTCATATTTTCTCTTTTACCTGAATACCTGCCTTCATAATGTTTCCTAAACAGATGAAATTTAAAGAAGAAATACAAAACATTCTCATAAGATTATTTGAAACAGAAAGACAAAGCAAACTTTAGTCAGGCTGGATGTGAAACTTCCAGAAATGTACCAGGGTTGGTATCCTTCGAATGTCTTTCTGAAAATTAATGCGGAAGTTGCTATTCTTTCCTTTGGAAGTGAGAACAGTCTGTATGTTCATGAGTTATTTAATGCACAACTCAGGATCCTGGAAGTCTTTCCCAGTTGTGTCTCTGTCCATGCCGATCAGTGTCACCGTGGATGTCTTGTGCATTGTCATTGCACAGAGGGGCCCAGCTGAGGGTTGGGGGGCTGAAATTCCCATCACAATACTCCTCCGGGCATTAACCCTGAGGGGAAACCTGGTTTTTTCCCTCCTAATTCATAGAAGGTCTCCAGATGGGCTAGGAGCGAGTTCTCTCATTCCTTTGTGATATGAACCCTAGGGCAGGTCAGGCATGTTTTCTGTTCTCGTGATTTCTACTCATTGCTTTGGTGTTGCCCAGATATGTCAGTGCTATATATTCTGCCTCTTGTAGGTTTCTTGAGGTCAAGGACCGTGACTTATACTTCTTATGTCGTTCTGTTTGGCTACTAACATAGCAAATGGCAAACTTCAGGCATGATGAAAAGATGTTTAATTAAGACAAATGTTAAACACCAGAAATTGAAGTCTCTCATGTGTTTGTACCCGTGTGCTGTGGGCTATTGTTGTCATATATTATACGTCTACACAAATCGCAAATCCCAGTTATAATTTTTTTAGTTTAAGGAATCATTAACTTTTTTTTTTGAGACAGAGTCTCACTCTGTCACCCAGGCTAGAGTGCCGTGGCGTCAGCCTAGCTCACAGCAACCTCAAACTCCTGGGCTCAAGTGATCCTCCTGCCTCAGCCTCCCGAGTAGCTGGGACTACAGGCATGCGCCACCACGCCCGGCTAAGTTTTTCTGTATATTTTTAGTTGTCCAGATAATTTCTTTCTATTTTTAGTAGAGATGGGGTCTCTACTAAAATCCACAAATGACAGGATTTACATCTTTTTAAAGGCTGAGTAGCATTGTGTTGTGTACACATATGACATTTTCTTTATCCATCTACCCTTTGATGGACACTTAGATTGATTCGTATCTTGGCTATTGTGAGGAATGCTGCAACAGACATGGGAGTGCAGATCTCTTTCTGACATGCTGATTTCATTTCCTTTGTGTATGTGTGTGTGTATATATATATATATGTATACCCAGAATTGGGATTGCTGGATCATATGGCATTTTTATTTATTTATTTTTTTGAAGAAATTCCTTGCTGTTTTCAATAATTGCTGTACTAATCATGTGAGGATTTTTGGAATCCCTTGCTTATGTCAACATTGCTACAAACCCATTGGCCAAAGCAAGTCACATAACCAAGCAGAGAGTCAGCGTGGGAGGGCTCTGCCGAAGATCGTGGATATAGGAACGCATGAAAAATTGGTCCATTAATGCAACCAATCTACATTACCCTTGATTATCACTATTATTTTCATTTTATTCTGCAAATAACTCTCCAGGAAGTTGCATAATAACCTTTTCGTACATCTACTTAATTTTAGGTTATGTCAGTCATCTTAGAGCAAAACAATGTAGGAATGACATTCGATTTTTTTCTTGAAAGAATTGGGTCTCCTAATAAGGCATGCACATATAACTTATCACAGGGTGAAGACAGGGTATTTTGCTTTCTCTTCACCACCCTCCTCTTCACCTAACTCTCATCAGCCAGAGACAACTGCAGATAAGAAGTTAGTATTGCTGGGATATTTTGGGGACATGTTTTCCATTATTGTCTAGCTATACAATTCCCTTCATCACCATGCTATGTAATTTTTTTGCAGATAATGAGAAAATTGAGAAAAAAATTCAAGGATAAGAGCATGATGACGGAATTGCAAAAAACCCCACTAATATATAGGGAGTAAGTAGAGATTGGAGGGAGATAAAAATGTTAAGATTTTGGTAGCCAGTTACAACAGGTTTATAGACTTATATGGAATATGAAAAAAATTGATGTTCAAAAATTTCAGTATCCCTAGCACTCTGGGAGGCCGAGGCAGGAGGATTGCTCAAGGTCAGGAGTTCGAAACCAGCCTGAGCAAGAGCAAGACCCCGTCTCTACTAAAAATAGAAAGAAATTAATTGGCCAACTAAAAATATATAGAAAAAATTAGCCAGGCATGGTGGCGCATGCCTGTAGTCCCAGGTACTCGGGAGGCTGAGACAGGAGGATCGCTTGAGCCCAGGAGTTTGAGGTTGCTGTGAGCCAGGCTGATGCCACGGCACTCTAGCTCGGGCAACAAAGTGAGACTGTCTCAAAAAAAAAAAAAAATTTCAGTATCATTTTATTTTTCCCCATTACCCACTTTTTGAATAGAATGTACTGGAAGAATAGGAGGGGACAATTTCTTTTTCCTTTCAGCTGCCACTTGCCTTTCCATTTTCAGGTTTCCAAAGCAGAGTTCAGCACAACAGAAACAGATGGAAGGAAAGTTTCAGAAAGATGGGATTTTTAAAACCACCAATCTGTTAGGAAGCTGCCTTGTTTCCTCATTCCCATGGAAACAAGGGCACGTTGGAATCCACAGATGTGACAAAAATCCGCCACTGCTCTGCTACTGCTGCCCTGTCTGTGTCCAGAGAAATGGATTTCAGGTCCTGTCTCCATCTGATAAAGGAGACATGCTCAGCGACTTCTTTTCCATGTCTTTCGTTTTCTCATTCGTGTGCTGGTCTTTATGTTATATCGCACCATGTTAATTTCTTTTGTAGTCACAGTTCTCCTTAGAGTCAGACAGAGAACATGATCACTGCAAGACCCACAGAAATCATCTAGCCCAAACCAGTTCTGTAACGAATGAGCAAACAGAAGCTTGGAGGAGTGAAGTCTAGGTAAAGATAGGTTGCAGCTCAGGTTTGCAGCTTTCAGTCTGGAATGTTTCACATCGCCTTTGCTTTCTCCTTGAAGCGTGTCTGATGCACCAAATAGCAGATGTTGTCTGAGTTTCTCAGCATCCACCCAGCTGTTCAGGGCACTGACATCATGCTGGGTCTCCATGCCTAGTCTGCACCCTCAGGCACCTGTGCCCCCCACAGACAACCTTTATTTCTTCAGCCACGAACTATTCTTATGTAAATTGTTAACTCCAAGACTTGTCTGCCCTTCAACAGATAAATCCAGGTGTGTTTGAATCTAACTGGGGCCAAAGTCAGACACCAGGGATAGTACTCTGTAACAGTATATATTATTTTATCAGCTTAGAAATCTCATTACAAGGGCCGGGCTCGGTGGCTCACGCCTGTAATCCTAGCACTCTGGGAGGCCGAGGTGGGAGGATCACTCAAAGTCAGGAGTTCAAGACCAGCCTGCACAAGAGCAAGACCCCGTCTCTACTAAAAATAGAAAGAAATTAGCTGGACAACTAAAAATACATAGAAAAACTTAGCCAGGCATGGTGGCATATGCCTGTAGTTCCAGCTCCTCGGGAGGCTGAGGCAGGAGGATCGCTGGAGCCCAGGAGTTCGAGGTTGCTGTGAGCTAGGCTGACGCCATGGCACTCTAGCCTGGGCAACAGAGCGAGACTCTGTCTCCAAAAAAAAAAAAAGAAAAGAAAAGAAAAGAAATCTCATTACAAGAGTATTTGGACCTTTCTATCAACAACATTTTCTCTCACTTTAAACTTTGATGTGTTTCTTTTTATATGAAAATCTCCCCAGCTGCATTCAGCTATGGTGTTCTCTTCCGTAGTTAAAAGTGTGACATAATTGATTATAATTCACCTGATACTTTTGGAATTTTTCAAAGGCTGTGATTTGTTTTTTTAGGGTGATCCTAAAATCCTTGAATTCATGTTTTAGGATGTTTCCTATTACTCTTAGGGGGAATAAAACACACACATAAAACACCTGATTTGATAATGAGACTGTGCCCAGTAGGTTGGAGTTTCTTTGGAGGTTTAGAAGCTTAGCAGGCTTCTGACCCTATTTTGTGCAGGAAGCAACCAGATTTTGTGATAGAATAAACTCAGGAAATACAGTGAAAATGAATTTTTTCATTTAGACTCTTTGCTTATAAAAATAAAGCCTACTTTCCAATTTTGAAAAGTATAGGACTCTAAGCATGATTGCATATAGGAAGATCTGGTACCTTATAGCGCCTCTGAGACATGGTTACTGGAATGAGTGATTTTTATAGAGTTCCTCTGATATAATGTACACAGGGCAGAAGACTGGGCTAAATGTGTATTGATCCCAGGATGTATCCAGTTGGGTTTTTGGTTTTTTTTGTTTTTTTTGTTTTTTTGAGACAGAGTCTCACTCTGTTGCCCGGGCTAGAGTGAGTGCCGTGGTGTCAGCCTAGCTCACAGCAACCTCAGACTCCTGGGCTCAAGTGATCTTCCTGCCTCAGCCTCCCGAGTAGCTGGGACTACAGGCATGCGCCACCATGTCTGGCTAATTTTTTCTATATATTTTTAGTTGGCCAATTAATTTCTTTCTATTTTTAGTAGAGACGGGGTCTCGCTCTTGCTCAGGCTGGTTTCGAACTCCTGACATTGAGCGATCCTCCCGCCTCGGCCTCCCAGAGTGCTAGGGTTACAGGTGTGAGCCACCACATCCGGCCAGCTGTTAAACTCTTTAACCATCCCGGGTTCAAGAATCTTCAACACACAATTAGAACTTTTTTGCTTGGTGACGCGGAGTGTCACTCTCTGTCCTTCCACAAACAGAGCTAAACATTCACAGCGTATCCCTGATGGCTAAGCCCACCTTCCCTTCCGGATTCTCTTTCCACCCTTCTCTGCTCTGTGCCCTGGAGGCTTAACTGCAGCCTGTGTCGCCAGTGTCACCAGGCCCCTGGCTGTCTGCCTTCCGGTGGATTCAGCCAATGGGAGACCCTGGCAGGGGACCAGAGGGCGCAAGGAAAGGAAGGTCAGGAGATCTGTCCCCCAAGACCCCCTCCCTGCTGGCTGCTGAGGGCTGGCTGCAGAGTCTGTGGCTTCCCTCTCCCAGAGACCACAGCTCGTCTCACACAGGTGGCCATGCTGGGTCTCCATGCGTCTCTTCTCTGGGCTTAGGTCCTTGTCGCTGCTCCCCGAACCCCTCCTTTTTCTGACAGTGCCTCATCGATTCCCACCCACTGGGAGACCATTCCCATCTTCTCCCTTCCCCTTGCTGGGGGAGGGGGAGGGGGCTGTGACACACGTTTGAAGCTGCCTTTCTCCAGTCCTTCCCTTCCCCTCCCCTCCCCAACACTTGCACATTCCCTCTTAGCCATATAAGGCAAAGGAATACCGACAGGATTCTTCTGTCAGTCCGGGGCATGGAGAGTGGCCACTAGAAGGGATTCCCCAGGTTATTTGATTATCTGACAGTGCGTGGTTGCAGGACTCCTTAGATAAACGCTTCCCTCTGGGGGAAGGCAAAGCCTTCCAGATAATCACACCTTGCACAGCCCAGCTCCTGTGCTTATCTGCCGTGTGCGTCTGTGTCAGCTTCGCTCCAGCAGAAGCGTTTTATTCTGCTGAGACAGTAGGGAGCAGCTGTTTGATCCTTGACCAGAGATAACCCTGGACAGCCTCTATCTTACGTGCTGGAAATTCTGAGTCAAACTGGCCATCCACAGAATTCTTGGGAGAAGAGAGCAAGGCCTGGGTTGCAACCCAGAGAAGGCCGCCACGGAGCTCTGTGTGCACACACTCACAGGGCGAGATTCTCAAATGCGCAGCATGGGAGTTGAGCTGTTGGATTGGTCCAGAGGGATGTATGAGTGTCCCTCCTGTACGCTTTGGAGGGCTCAGAGCCATAACCCGGGCTGCAGCTGTTCCCTGGCTTGGCGGCATCAGTGTGACTCCCGGTGGGGTTCTGTCCCAGGGACTGTAGGCATGCCCACCTTGGTCACAGGCGGTGACCGGCCTGGAAGAAGGAGCTGCAGAAATGGTGGAGAGTGGGGAGCACAGGAAAGTCCCCCAAGCTATGGATAAGGGGAGGGGGAGGCTGACAGCAAGATAGCTTTGCTGAGTGCAGGCATGTTCTGGCTCATCTCTGCCCAGATCAAAACTCTGCAGGATATGCCCAAACTCACTTCCGGTCAGCACTGTCCAGCCTGACACTGGGAACTTTTCCAGCCTCTTCTTGTACCCGTAAATAATACGTGTCTGCCACACCAGACTGCTGTCTGTTCCTGGAACACGTCCTATTCCCCCCATGACATCATGGCTTTGCATTACGCTTCCTTTTTCTAGAATGTTCTCTGTATGCCTGTCTGGTGAATACTCTTCTTCAACACCCAGTTCAGATCTTACCTCCTTCTCTACACCTTCCCTGGCTTCCCTTCCTTAATCCCCTCCCACTGTTCCCATGGCAATCTGGGCCCAGTTATCACATGACTGTGATTATTCATTATGACATCTGCCCAATTTCCCACTTGCGTACATATTTGTCACGCGAGGCCCTGAGGCTGTAAGCCTGTTGGCCTGCCCTGGTCCCCTCAGCCAAACTCTGCACCCCCAGCTGTGTTCCCAGACTTGGTCTGGAAGCCCTTCTCTTCTTCAGTGCATGATGTCACTGTCCTCGTGTTGACCTTCACAACTCCTGACTTCCTCCCTTGCCCTCCACCCAGGCCTGGCCCTCTCATCCTGGATGTGTTGCTGCGTATTTTTCCTCTAGGACTGAGCACAGATTTTCATTCCCTGTGCCAGGGAATGAAACATCGGTTGCCCATTGGTTGTGATTGGTTGGTTCCTCCAGGTGACAACTCTGTTCATTCCACTGTGGCCCCAGCATCAGCCTCCTCAATCCTGGTGGGCGAGCCCTGCCCCAGGGACAGAAATCAGGCACCACCACTGTACAGCAGTAAGGGTTCTAATAGCACCATCTCTTTCTCTGTATGCCAGCCCCTACCACAATGTCTAGGTGGCAATCAGCTCTCATTAAATAGTGAATAATTAAGCCCTAAAACTCTCATATGATGTGATTTAATACAAAACCTTGTATTAACAGTGCTTTCCTCCAGGGAAACCCAGCTTTCTAAAGTTAACAAAATTCTCAGAACCCACATAAAGTGATAATTTTATTCATTTAGTTGATAAACAATGGGTTAACAAATTATTACAGATAAAGTTTACAGAAAATGGATTCACAAAGCCCTTGGAATAGTCACAGTGGGTTCGGATTCTCTGTCCGTACTGACTTTGGACTGAGTTATTGTTATACGAGGTGATTCATCTACCCGTTTGCAAATATCTCGGTGTGACTCACTCCACGCCAGTTGAGTTTTATTCGTTTCACTCCCAGCAGAAACTACAGAGCTTGCAATTGTATAAATGATGAGATGCCGTGTCACATGGAATAGAATGGCTAGGATCAAATGTACTGATAAAAATTCCAAGTGTGCATGAGGATGAGCATGGAGAGCAGCTGCAACTCTGACACGTTGCTGGTGGGAATGCAAAACGGTATGTGATTTCTGTGGTTTGAATGTGGTTCTTCCCCACCCAAACTCATGTTGAGGCTTGGTCCCCAAAAGGTGTTGGGAGGTGGTTCCTTAAAAGGTGATGAGCTCATTGGAGGGATTAATGCCTTTCTCTAGGGAATGAGTGCTAACTCTTTTGGGACTGGATTAGTTACCAGTCAGGACTGGATTAGATACCAGATTGGATTGTTATAAAGTGAGGCTGCTGGTGTTTGGTCTCTCTGCACGTGGCCACTTCCCCACCACGTTATGTCACAGCATGAGACCGCGACCAGATGCAGCCACCTATCTTGGACTTCCCAGCCCCTAGAACAGTGCGATAAATAAACTCTTTTTTCTATAAATTACCTAGTCTCAGGTATTTTGCCATAGCAACAGAAAATGAACTAAGACAGTAATGGAACTATTTAACTCTAAACCAGAGTCATGTATAAGCCTGATAAAAATCTCTCGCTCTAACTCTCCACATTAATATTCTATAAGAGAAAAGCCATGTGATCATCTCAGTATTCCATGTAAAAAGCATTAGATAAAACTGAGCATACCTTCATAATAAAAAACCATTTAGGACATAGTAATAGAAGAAGATTTCTTAACCTGATAAAGGATTTCTATCAAATAAAAACTCACCAAAAACATTATATGTGATCATGAAAAATAAAAATCATTCCATTACAAATCAGAAAGACAAAATACTCACTATCACTGTATCTATTTAATAATATACTAGAGATCCTATAAGTACTGTAAGTTAAAAAAATTAAATAAAAAAACAAGCGAAAGGTATATGGATTGCCAAAAAAGAAGCATAACTGCCATGGTTCGTAAATTATATGATAGTCTACATAGAAAATGCAAGGGACTCTATAGTCTAATTATCAGAAGTAATCGATGAGTTTTGCAAAATTGCTGGATATGAGTGCACACAGTTCAATTGCATCCCCATGCACTAGCAAGAAATGTGTTTAAAATGTAATTTAAAAAGACACTATTTTAAATAACCAAAATACCACAGTACATAAGAGTAAGACTTTCGAAAGATGTGCGAGACTGCTTTGAAGATAACTATAAAGTGTTATTGTAAAAATTAAAGCTGATCTAAGTAAAAAACATACAGTGGGCTCTCCACCTCTGTGGGTTCCATATGCTTGAATTCAACCAACCATGGATTGAAAATAGTCAAAAAATAAAAATAACAATATAACAAACAAAATACTATAGATAAAAAACAATATAGTATAACAACTATTTACATAGTTGTGTGTTTTGTTTTTTTTTTTAAGACAGAGTCTCACTCTGTTGCCCAGGCTCGAGTGCCGTGGCATCAGCCTGGCTCACAGCAACCTCCAACTCCTGGGCTCAAGCGATCCTCCTGCCTCAGCCTCTCAGTTAACTGGGACTACAGGCATGTGCCACTGTGCCTGGCCAATTTTTTCTATTTTTAGTTGTTTTGCTAATTTCTTTCTATTTATAATAAAGATGGGGTCTCGCTCTTGCTCAGGCTGGTCTCCATCTCTTGACCCGGAGCAATCCTCCCGCCTCAGCCTCCCAGAGTGCTAGGATTACAGATGTGAGCCACCACGCCCGGCCCCATTTCTTTGAAATAGGAATGCCAGGAATGTGTCTTTTACCTTTCAGTTTCCTTGGTCTTTGTTGGATCTTGAATGCCCTTTCCTACTTGCCTGGCCTCAGAAAATCCTACTCCTCCTTCAAGACCCAAATCCGATGTCAAAAGTCATTCCCACCCCCTAATTTCATTTGATTTGCGTTTCCATAACTATTGTTATCATTGCCCTTGAATCTTTCTGTTGCTATAGCAGCCTCTTGCCTTGTCTCCCTGCCTTTTCTTGCCTCCCTTCTATCCGATGTCCACACTGGAGAATGATATTTCTAAAGCACTAATCTAACCACGTCACTCTTTTGCTAATAGTCCTTACTGGCTACCTGCAGTGCCCAGAATGTCCCTCTGTAATGTGGCTCGTCGATACCGTACTGAGCGGGTGATGTCTTTGCCTCACCCCGGGCGACCTGCCACACTGAGCTACCTTTGGTTTATGGGTGCAGCTTGCTCCTTCTACCCTCCCAGATCGATGTGACTTGTGTTGCCTGTCCCAGAACGCTGTCCCTCTCCAGCCCTGTAGCCTTCAGGTCTCCGCTGCCTGATTTGAGTCCCCTGAGTCTTGGCTGGAGCTTTCCTATCTATTTTGAGAGCCCCGTAGGTTTTCTCTGACATAATTCTTAAACCACGGAGGTTTCCCAGATTCTCTGAAGTTCCTTCAGGACAAGTGCTGCTTGTTGTACATAGTTGTAACTCTGGCACGTGGAAAGGCTCTGGATGTTTGTAAAAGATAATAGCTGAGTTGATTCTTAGAGAATACGTTGGAAAAACGTCAGCCTTAAAAATACTCTAAGGCCAGCCAGGCGCGGTGGCTCACGCCTGTAATCCTAGCACTCTAGGAGGCCGAGGCTGGAGGATTGCTGCTCAAGGTCGGGAGTTTGAAACCAGCCTGAGCAAGAGCGAGACCCCGTCTCTACTAAAAAATAGAAAGAAATTAATTGGCCAACTAAAAATATACAGAAAAAATTAGCCAGGCATGGTGGCGCATGCCTGTAGTCCCAGCTATTCGGGAGGCTGAGGCAGGAGGATTGCTTGAGCCCAGGAGTTGGAGGTTGCTGTGAGCTAGGCTGATGCCATGGCACTCTAGCCCGGGCAACAGAGTGAGACTCTGTCTCAAAAAAAAAAAAAAAAATTCTAGGCTTTTCACCTGTTTGCATTCTTGGCTAAGGCTTAGGCACAGGGTTGAAAGCTTCAAGGTGTAACTTTTGTAGGGAACTACAATTTTTCAAAGTTTGTAAGACTTTTGGCATTTGTGGACCATTTACTTTGTATCTGAATCACACAAATCACCAATAAATGTAAACATTTTGAAAAGATTCATCACAATTTAAAAAATAAAACTGAAGTATAGTATGCCAACATATCACTGTCATAATTATGGATAGTTCCATACAGGTAAAAAGGCAATACTTGCTTACCATCTTTCCCTAAGGGGTCTATGAATAATACTATGAGCTGTTGGCCACCTTTCTCTTTGTTCTATTAAATTACAACATTCTAATTCACGATGAGAGGTTTGGGAATTAGTCAGCAAGTGGATCTTTCCAAAGCTTATGAGGAAATTATGGTGAGACTTCTTGCTAAGATAGATTTCTCCGTTCCACTAGCAATAAACCAGGCACTCGAGCTTGGATGTTTCAAGCCGGGCGACAGTAACGGATGAATTATTAAATCCAATCTGGGTGAGTTCAGCTTTGGAAAGTGTTTTCTTCATATTTTTTGTGGGCATGTTCTTAAATTTTTAAATATGTCCCTGATGTAGGATCAGTTTATTTCCCTAATGAGGGAAGAAAATCAGCTAGAATTGGAAAAAATTGAAATGCTCCGGAATCAAACCATTTATGTCATAATCAGTCTTTTAAAAGAAATCTTTATAGCTTATGCTCAACATTAAAAATCATTATATTTCAGCCCTGAAGCAATAGCTTTAAGCTATTCAATGTGTTGATAATATCACATAATATAATATCATATAATATTTGAACAAGTCACTTGAAATCGTAGAAATATCCTTTACTAGGGTTACCATACATCCCTGAGATAGTCCCATTTTATGTCTATTATCTCAATAAAAATACTAAAAGTGCCCCTTTTTACTCTCAAAGGTGTACTTTCTTAGACAATAAATTAGACAGTCTCCTCCATCCTTCCTGGCATTAATAGTATTATGTAATGTAGGAGTGTTTCTATATATGATCTCATATGAATGTTTTTGAATAAATTGCATTTCTATGTATGGTCTCATGGATATTTTTTTCCTATGACAATGTGAAAAAGTAGAAATTTTTTTAGTCACTGCCCATTTTTTCCCCCACATTGCATGCTAAGTAGTTCCATCGTTAGTAGATATAATTTGATCATATTTATATTGCATTGTTTCCTTCAACCCCAAATCAAGACCAGGACTGGCTGGGCGTGGTGGCTCACGCCTGCAATCCTAGCACTCTGGGAGGCCGAGGCGGGAGGATCGCTTAAGGTCAGGAGTTCGAAACCAGCCTGAGCAAGAGCAAGACCCCATCTCTACTAAAAATAGAAAGAAATTAATTGGCCAACTAAAAATATATAGAAAAAATAAGCCAGGCATGATGGTACATGCCTGTAGTCCCAGCTACTCGGGAGGCTGAGGCAGGAGGATTGCTTGAGCCCAGGAGTTGGAGGTCACTGTGAGCTAGGCTGATGCCATGGCACTCTAGCCCGGGCAACAGAGTGAGACTCTGTCTCAAAAAAAAAAAAAAGACCAGGACTGACAGTGTTGAATGCCAATGCTCTGAGAGTGAAGCACGTTGAGGCCAGGTATTCAGGAGTAAATTCTTTTACTCATAGAAACACCCTTCCTAGCTGTCCACACCTGTCAACAACGACCCAAATGCACCTTTCCATATTACCTCTCATAAAGAAATTTTCAGTGAATGAACAATGTCTTCTCTATAGTCGTATGGGATTTTACCCTCATAGGTGGACGACAAGTGTTCCAAGGTGGATTCATACTCAGTATATCTGTGGTTCCATCCAACCAAAAAGAACACACACACACACACACACGCATGCGCACAACACGAATGTGTGACTTTGCTTCCACATCATATGCCATTGTCATTGTGTGACTTCAGTGGTTCTATTTGATAAAGGAATTATCGGAGAGCTCATTCTATTTCCTCTCAAGCACTGTATTCTAGTATCTCTAGAAGTTTTATAAACTTCTTAGCAGTAGTAGAGCCTGTGTCTAATTTTGTTATGAGGAGTAAAACTATGAATCATATTAAGATCATTGATCTCTTTGTGACAAAATACATTGGTTACCTCCTGAAATGCATTGTTGAGGACTTGTGCTGGAAAAACTTCATTAGTTTACTAGAGAGGTCACTCTTCTCTATTTGACAATAATGGGAAAGCCCTGATGGCTTCATACAACTGTTTGACAGAATTTTAGAACAGTGTATCCAGAAATGGGGATAAATGAAATCCTGATCCAGTAAAATTCAATTTAATATTTTTCGTCACTGTATACTTCCTTTTTACATTTTCCTTTTTAGGTCACATGTATAAAATTACCTAATTTGCGGATCACCTTGAACCAGAGCATACAGATTCGCATTCTATATTTGCACAAAGTTTCTGATCACCACCTACAATTATGACATTTTTCTGAGTTCTTAGGTTTATGATACATTTCTATCATTATTTTGCATCTTAGAAAACCATTTTGAGGCTCTGGTCTATTTTTATTAATTGGAGAAATAATAGAACTAATAATGTTATATATGTGCCGACTTTCCTGGTAAAATATAATGTAAGATTTAAGAACAAATTGGTTGTTACGCCTATAACAGCATTTCTGTGAAAGTCACAATCTTATATGTCAAATTTGAGAAGTGCAAATTGAGCCAAAGTCTCATTGCTCTTTCCTGAAAACCAGGGATTAGTAGTGTTCTGAGAGCACATTTTTACAACAATGCCTCAAAAAATGGCTCCACCAGTTGACTGCATACTGATCTGTGGTCACCAGAGGAGCATAATTATCTCTTAAAACTACAGGACTGAAAAGTCCTTATCCTGGATGTCATACCAAAATATCACTTTAGCACAGAGAAAACTGTGTTCTCAAATTTGTTCCAGAAATGAAGATTGTACAAGTTTCCTTGGTTACTACAGTGGCATCTCACAACCCTTGCAGCCTGGAAGCTCTCTCTACATTGCAAGAACACAGAATTCTCTACCAAGCAGATAATATTAGTCACCCATAGCAATCGAGAACCTTATAAAGCTCAGAACTTTACGAAGTTTAACTACAAAATAAAGACGTTGGTTTCACAGAGCTATACATGAAAACTGTCTTGTTAAATTAATCTCTTTTATTCACTCATGTAGTGATCCTTCAATGAACATTTGTTGAATGACTATTACTCCAACTTACTACAACCTCTGCCCTATCCTCCCCAACCCACACCATGTTTTTGTACCAGATTCTGAGTCTTAGCTTTTAATCCTTTTTTAAAATTGAAGTATAACTGACATACAATGTTTTTACAGACTTTAAGTGTACTGTTCAAGTAGTTTTGACAAATATATATTAAGAAGCAGGACATTTCTATAAAATAAATTTTAAATTATGATTATATTTTTAATATAAAGAAGACTTTTTTGAACCATTTAACACATACTTGGTCATATTTTTAGGTCTCTTCAATGGCATATTAGACATAGCTGAAGAAAGAATTACTGAACTAGAAGATAGATTGGAAAAGTTACCTCTGCCATTTGGGAAAGTTGAGCCATCTTCTACACCCTCTGTCTAGTGCTGTGAAGGGGTTCTGGTTGCCTCACTTCCGTGCCAAGACTTGGCATTGTCAGAGCTTAACAATTTTGGCCATCTGCAAGAATGCTTGATAAACATATCATATAACACATTGATTCCACCCTTGGTGTGGGTTCCTGGTATATGTCCACCTGGTATACGTCCACCCATGGTATTGGTTTCTGGACATGTGCACCAGGAGATAAGACTACTTAGCGTGGCGTTGTTTGTAAAAGTAAACTATTATAAATCACCAAAATGTCCAACGTATAAAGAAGAAATACTTTTTAGTCTATTTGCACAATGGAATACTATATAGTAGTGCAGACAATTGAATGAGAGCTACAAATTTCAACGTAGATTTATTTTCTAAACAATGATGAAAAAAGCATGTCACAAAAGAATAACTTGCATGATTACTTATATATAAGGGTCAAAAACTTACAAACTTAAACTATTATTAATAGATGTACATATATGTGATAAAACTAAATAAAGATAAGCCAGGAAACAAGGCAAATTTCAGGATAGCAGGATAACCATTGCCTTTTGGAGGAACAATAGCAATTTGACCACGAAGGGGTACACTGGGAGCATCCAAGACATTGTTTTGTTTCTTAACAAAACAATGACACAGGCATTCATTTCATTACTGTTTATATACTATTGTTATATATAAACAATAGTATAGTTCATGAACAGATGAACAACAGTTCATCTGTATCTCTTTGTCCAAATTTCCCCCTTTTATAATGACACCAGTCATATTGAAGTAGGGCCCACCCTAATGACCTCGTTTTAACTTGGTTACCTCTATATAGACCCTGTCTCTAAACAAGGTCATACTGTGACCTTCTGAAGTAGGGGAGTTAGGATTTCAACATAGCTTTTGGGAGAAGATACAATTCAACCCATAACAGATAGTGCGTTTATTTTGAACATCTTGAGCTTCAGATTCTTTGAGACATTCAAGGAGGCAGTTTGATGTATGAATCTGGAATTTAGAAGAGAGGTGTGGATGACTAGATGTGTAAATTTGTCAGTAACAAGAGGACAGGCAGCAACTGAGGCCATTTAAGTAGAGAGTGTTGGGTAAGAAGAGGAGTCTGACCGGGCACTGACGAAAGAGATGAACCCACCAGGGAGACGGAGAAGGAGAAGCCATGGAAGGAGGAGAACGCAGAGGAACACAGGACAGGAAGGAGGCTGTTTCCAGAAGGTGAGAAGTGGGCAGGGACGTGATGTACAGCTAAGAGGTCAATGGGATGAAGAGTGGAGGAGCTTCTGAGCGACTGAGGAGAGCTGTTGGGTGAAGTGACGAAGTTGGAAGCCAGATGGGGTAAGGTGGCACAGTGAGTCGGGAACAAGGAAGTAGCCAAGAGCCTGTGGACCCCTCTGGAGAAAGCTACCTATGAAAGGGGGAGAGAAACAGCTGCGCAGGTGGAGGCCAAGGCGGGGTGGGGGAAAAGTTGTTGTTTGTGTCAAGATGGGAGAAGTCAGAGCTGTTTAAATGCTGATAAGAAGGCTGGGGGAGTTGCCGATACGAAAAGATGAGGATAACACGTTGCCATGGTTCTGAGAAAATAAAAGGGAAGGAACTTCAGAGTATGGGAGGAGGGAACATCTTTTCATCTTAGAGGAGGGAAAAAGGAGAGTGTGGGTACAGACGTCGGTGACAGCCCCTTGCTAGCAGGAAGTCAAGCGCATCCCTTCCTGTGGCTCCCGATTGCTCTGTGTTGAGGACACACAGTGACCTGCTGAGAGTGAGTGGCGGGGTCAACAGCCTCGGGACCGTGGAGATGGCTTGAAGTCGTCATTATAATGTGCAGACTCGTGGGTTGATTAGAAAAGCAGAATATGGATTCTGGAGAAACTGAAGACCTCACAGAGGAGGGTAGCAATGAATGCTTAGCGCACCAAGCCCTGGGGTTGTATGATTTTCTCCAACGACGTCAAGGAGAACTGATAAGCTCATTGTTATAAAAAGCAACCCCTGCTGGTGTGGATGGGGAGAGATGGGAACACTCCTACACTGCTGGTGGGACTGCAAACTAGTACAACCTCTGTGGAAAGCAATATGGAGATACCTGAAAGCAATACAAGTAGATCTACCATTTGATCCAGCAATCCCACTACTGGACATCTACCCAAAAGAACAAAAGACACTCTATAAAAAGACACATGCACTCGAATGTTTATAGTAGCAAAATTCACAATTGCAAAGTTGTGGAAACAACCCAAGTGCCCATCAATACGTGAGTGGGTTAATAAAATGTAGCATGTGTATACCATGGAGTACTATTCAGCTATAAGAAATAACGGTGATCTAGCACCTCTTGTATTTTCCTGGATAGAGCTGGAACCCATTCTACTAAGTGAAGTATCCCAAGAATGGAAAAATAAACACCATGTGTACTCACCAGCAAATTGGTTTCACTGATCAACACCTAAGTGGACATATAGGAGTAACATTTATTGGGCATCAGGCTGATGGGAGGGAGAGGAGGGGATGGTATATACATACATAATGAGTGTGATGCTCACCGTCTGGGGGATGGACACGCTGGAAACTCTGATTCCGGGGTGGGGGAGGGAAGAGGGGAAAAGGCAATACACGTAACCTAAACATTGTACCCCCATAATATGCTGAAATAAAAAAATAATAAAAAAGCAACCGCCAAGGCTCAGTGGCTTGATGCGATAAACTTTATTTCTTCCTCCTATCTCAGGCTAATGTGAGTGTGTGCGCACGGGGCCAGGGAAGCTCTGCTCCCAACAGCCATCTGAGGCGCAGGCTCCTTGCACCCAGCGCTCTGCCATCGTCTAGAGCTGTAGAGTCTCCTCTGGATTCAGCCAGAAGGTGGGGAAGGAAAAATCTTGGGAAGTTTTAGGGAGCAAGGCTAGAAATGGCCTACGTCATTTCTGCCCATACACTCTCGGCCAGAGGTCAGTCACATACACCCCCCACCCCAACAGTGCAGGGGCAGCTCAGAAATGGAGTCTGTCCATTCCCAGGCAATTCACTCTGAAGAAGAAACGTAGCACAGTGTGGGGGACAGAGTACGGCCTCCAGGGCTGGCTGCCTGGCTTTGCATCCCCAGCTCCAACACTGATGGGTTGTATGCTGTGGGAAAGTTACTTAACCTCTCTGTGCCTCAGTTTTTCTTATCTGTAAAAGGACTTAATACTTATCATCATATATGGTAAGTATACTATTATATGAGGGTTGTATGAGAGTTCAGTGAATTAACAGATGAATGACTGCTGTTACTATTATATATTTTTTATAGAGATAGCGTCTCTCACTGTTGCCCATGCTAGAGTGCAATGGTATGATCACTGTTAACTGTAGCTCGAACTTCTGGGCTCAAGTGATCTTTCTGCCTCAGCCTCCTGAGTAGCTGGGACGACAGGCGCTCATCGCCACACCCAGCTGATTTTTCTTATTTTTTTGTAGAGATGGGGTCTTGCTATGTTGCCCAGGCTGATCTGAAATTCCTGGCTTCAAGCTGTCCTCCTGCCTCAGCCTCTCAAAGTGTCAGGATTACAGGCGTGAGCCACTGTGCCCAGCCAAATGTCTACTTAATTCCAAAGAGAATATGGAGTTTCTGAAGGTTTTTGAGCAGGGATCTAAAAACTAGAGTTGTATTTTGGGAAAAGTTATCTGGCAACCAAATAGTGTGAATTATAGTGGGAAAAGCTGACTCTACACTTGCTGAGTAACCTTCTTGATACACATTTTTTCTTAAATAGGCTTTTCTACTGGCAAGCATGTCAAGCAGCTGAAAAAATATCCTAGTCATCAGGCAGTCATATTTCTCAGGATAAATTAATAATATAATCTTATGGTTCGTAAATCAGTCCAACCATCCATCTATCCATTGATCGAGTTGCTTACTACTTTAAAATACCCTTCCTTCTGCAGAATCTAAGACTTTTAAACATACACAAATACAGCAGTTAAATAAATCATAAATGAAAATACACATGTAGGAGAAATGGAAAGATAATTATCTAGGATAAGGATCTAGAATAAAATGATGAATCCAACCAATCATCATGAACTCTAGCCTCCTGAAAGTCCAGGCCTAAAGGGAATCTGAACCATGCAGTGCTTATTGACTAATAAAAGAAGATTTATTATTTTTTTTTTTAGGGAAGACTAGCTTTTTCTTTTTGGAATCCAGACTAGCTTTTTCTTTTTGGAGTCCAGCAGAAAATAAGCATATACTCTCTAGTAAAGTCCAGTTTCTAGACAGTGAAAAATCAATCTTCATAAAGTTATTTATTTTTTTTTCAGAGAGACAGGGTCTCACTCAGTCTCTAAGTGCAGAGCAAGTGGTTGCGCCAGTATAGTGGCATGATCACAGCTCACTGCAGCTTTGAACTCCTGAGTTCAAGCAGTCCTCTTGCCTCAGCCTCCCAAGTAGCTGGGACTACAGGTGCACACCACCCCACCAAGCTAATTTTTCTATTTTTTGCATGGACAAGGTCTCACTCATGCTCAGGCTGGTCTTGAACTCATGACTCAAGCTATCCTCCTGCATCAGCCTCTCAAAGTGCTAGGATTACAGGCATGAGCCACCTCGCTTAGCCTGTTTTTCAGATGTTTACTGGCCCATTAGTTCTGCCCTTCTGTGAAATGCCTGAACAAATCCTTTACCTGTTTTTATATATGGTTTGTTTCCTTTCCTACTGATTTGTCTAATTGCCATATAGAGTCTTCTTTTCTTTTTTTTTTTTTTTGAGACAGAGTCTCACTCTGCTGCCCGGGCTAGAGTGCTGTGGCATCAGCCTAGCTCACAGCGACCTCAGACTCCTGGGCTCAAGCGATCCTCCTGCCTCAGTCTCCCGAGTAGCTGGGACTACAGGCATGTGCCACCATGCCCGGCTTATTTTTTCTATATATTTTTAGTTGGCCAATTAATTTCTTTCTATTTATAGTAGAGATGGGGTCTCACTCTTGCTCAGGCTGGTTTCGAACACCTGACGTTGAGCGATCCTCCTGCCTTGGCCTCCCAGAGTGCTAGGATTATAGGCGTGAGCCACCGCACCCGGCCTAGAGTCTTCTTATAAGCTAATTTTTGGTTGTATGAAGGTTTTCTTTTGTTTACGTCTATTTGCTTGCTGTAATATATTTAAAAACATCATGATATTCCTAAGTATTTTAGTATACATATCTAAAAAATAAAAACATTTTCTCTATAACCACCATGCAAGTTAATATCTAACAACATTAATGATTACATTATCCAATTTATATTAATATTTCCTCAATTGTCCTAAAAATGGCTTTTATTGCTCATTTTTTTCAAAGATCCCACCAAGGTCTACACATGGCATTTGGTTGTGTTTCTTAACACAGCAATACACCCCCTAGCAATTCAGCCACACGAACACACACCTCTGCTGTGTCTTCTCTTGTCATTGACTTGAACCGACTGAGACAGTTACGCCGGTTGTCCTGCATTGTGAACTATCTTTGAGATTTTCCCGATTGTTTCCTCGTGGTCTTGTTTAGCATTTTCTCCTTGAAGCCCTGTACTTCCTTAAAATTTACTGTTATGTTTCCTTTTCCAACTCGATATTATTGTTTATACCAATTGGTTGCAACTTCCTGGTGAATCAGCCTTGGGTCCCCCAGTGACAATGAAAGTCCTTTCCCATCTGAGAAAGGCATCCTCTTCTCTTCAGAGCTTCAGGAGGAAAGTGAAGACGTATGGGCTGCAAACCTGCGGAGCTCACCTGTTGGCTGGTTACTGAGCCAAGAGTTGGTGTTGGAGTCTTGAGTTCTAAGCTTGCGTTGGCATCTGGAAGGCATTCAATCAATGTTTGAAATAATAGATCCAGTGTTTGTGGTGTCTACGGCACTATGGTTAAAACCTGAGGCTGCGTAATTCATTCACAAAGAGAAGAGGTTTATTGGGCTCACGGTTCTGCGGCATGTACGAGAAGCGTGGCACCAGGGTCTGCTTCCGGTGGGGGCCTCAGGAAGAAGCTTCCGTTCATGGCGGATGGCAAGGGGGGCCGAGGTGTCTAAAAAACTTTCCATCTTTTCCCAATAATAACCAGTTAGGTGTCTTGATGGAAAAAAAAATGATCCCAGTAATAAAAATTACAAACCCCCCAGGAATAGATTTAGAAAGAAATGTCCAGATGAGCTCTATTGTGGAACATGAAAGATTTTAATGATTGGAGAGAAACACTGTGGTCCTAGATTAGGACAATCATTACTGAAAAGATGCCAATTGTCCCAAATTAATAATATGCCTAACATAATCACCAATAAAAATTCTAAAGCATCTTGGCAAAATACTTCAAAAATTTATCTGAAGAATGAACTGAATAGCCAGAAAACTTCTAAAAATGACAGTAATAAATTATAACTGCCTTGCCAGATCTTTAAATGTGTAAAGCGAAGCCCAAAAGCATGTACAAGAAATTATTAAATGATGAATGTGACTCTTAAAATCAGTTTCAAAGGGATAGACAATTCAATAGGCGTTGTGGATAATTATCTAACCAATATAAAATTAGGTCATTACTTTACATCGTATGGCAGAATAGATTCCAGATGAATTAAGGGTTAATTGTAAAAAAAAAAAAAAAAAATGAAACTATAAAATTATCAAAAGAATTTGGATTTGAATCATTTATATATCCCCAGGAAGGCCAATGGCGTTTCTAAGAAAAACCAGAGGACATAATAGAAAAAATTAATAGAAATGATTACAAAGATTCTTCACCGTCATGATGATGATGATGATGATGATAAAGTTGAAAGAAAAATTACAATCTTATCTTTATCTTTAATATGCAAATAAGCCTTGAGTCTAAAAGTATCTAAACTGAACAGCTGAAAGAATTATAATGTAGGGAGAACAACAGAAAACATTCACTTTTTACTTTGTATGTTTTAAAAAAGAAGAAAATGTGGTGGGATTATGGGCAATTTTTACCTATTTTTCCCTGTGTTTTCCAGGTCTTATTTTTTAAACAATAAACACACACTACTTTGTTTATCAGGAAAAAAAAAAACACATAACCATACAAGTAACTAAGGCTTTAAAGTAGGCTAAAGGCAAAAGTAACTGGAAGAAAGAAACACTCTTAAAAATACATTTTAAAAAGACAGTCATCCCAATTAAAAAACAGGCAAAGGATATGACTATAAAAAAGCAGTTCGTAAAAGAACTAAGAATGGCCAGTAGGCATAATAAAATATATTTCACCAGTCATCAAAGCGGTGCAGATTAAAATAATCATGGGATATCACAGTGGTCTGTGAAATTGGCAAAGATTAAAGAGAAAGAAAGATAATATTCAGAGCTGGTAGGGGTTTGAGGGAACATGCTTGCAGGCAGCGCTAGTGGGAATACAAATTTGTACAGTAGTTCCAAAGGGCAGTTTAACAAATATATCAAAAGCTCTAAAATGTGCTACCTTTTGACCCTCAAATTTTTCATCAGCAATTTTTCCTAAGAAAATAAACAAGTGCACAAAGACTATCAAAGTGTTATTTGTCATAGTGAAAATTGGAAACCGTCTAAATGTTCATCAGGGGGGAGGAAGTTAAGTACCGATCACACATCTGCAGAAATGGAACAGCACGCAGTCCTCAGTGACATGGAACTGTATTTCTTCAACTGGAAATACGTCTATGGAATTGTGGAAAACACAGGCTATAAAACAGAATTTATAAGGCAATCGCATTTGTAAATTGTGAGCCTGTGTGCATGCGTCCGTGTGTGCGTGCATCCGTGTGTGCATGCATGTGTGTGTATGCGTGCGTGCATGTGTGTGTATGTGTGTGTGTGTACAAAAGCAGAGAAAAATCTCTGGGAGAAAAATGCCCTCCCCCACCCCACCTTTTTAAAGTCTCTGGACAGCGGATTACAGGTGATCTTGGGGCGTTTTTTTTTTCTTTGTAATTCCTTCATGTGATTTTTAAAATTATTTTTAGTAAGCATATATTAGTTTATACTCAGAAAAATGTAATGTTTAAAAAACAACCCACCATCTCTGATGCACATCACACCCTCTAGGGTGTCCCAGGTTCTACCCTGTCTAACTGTTAAGCTTTGTGGGGTCGGATTCAGACAGACCTGCGAGAGAATCCAAGCCCCAGCGCTGATAAGATGGAGGGCTTTGGTTAAGGCTTCATTTCTCTAATGCTCAATGTACTGAACTGTGGTTTAGGGATATGAAAACTATTTCACGAGGTTATTAGAGGAGTCTGTGAAGTGCTGAAAACTTCCCCTAACTTCTGGGACCCCCAGGGAAGAGCATCAGTGGAAATCCTCATCCCATATGTTAACTAGAATATAGTATTACTCTCCATATAGTATATAGAGCATTACTATATATATTACTTTATAGTATTGCTCTCCATAGGTATCCCTTCATGTACCAAGCGGACTTTCATCACGACAAAATTGAAAATTTGATATAAAGCTGTGGTTTTTTATGTACCTGAAAATTGGCAAAAAATTAACAACTAATGAATTTCAATATTATTACACATGTGTAGATATTCCGATGATGAGTTGGTCACATTTGTATGAGTAATAAAATAAAAATACATGTAATTAGTAAATAATTACACATTCATGCCATAAAATTTATTTTTCTTGCCTTTATTTCCTGCTTATTTCTACAGATGGGGACCACCTCATCTTGCTATAATGAAGATTTTTACTTAATTTATGTTCTATTGATAGTGAATATCTGAAGGATTAAAATGTAATTTTATTCAAAGTGTACATAATTGGTATGCATTTTAATTTTAAAAGTATATCACTGGAAATATTAAAATTTTGAATTTTTATTCATACTAAAAGTTATTTTTCTTTTAAGATGTTTAAAAGTATATATTAAATTGAAAGGTAAATGCAAATTATAACAAGTGACTAACAATCTTAAAAATCAAATTTATTTAACATATTGCCACACTAGGAAAAAAAATAGTCCTTGGGGCCAAGGTGTTTTATTATGAAAATAGAATAAAAACTTTGAAAGCAAAATGATCCTTTCTAATGTAATGAAAAATTTTTTTTTTATTGTTTTCTGTGTATGAGTTATACACAATTTGAAAAATATTTATTTTTCATTGTTTTCTGTGGGTGAGTTATATGCAACTTGAAAAATAGTTCACGTGGCTCCCAAGGTAAAGAGATGTATGAGTTATATACGATTCACAAGGCCCCGGGCTCAAAACTGGTGTGAGTTACATACAACTCACATGGCAGTTAACGTGTTAAATGTGGCTGAATTTGAATTATCTTGTAAATTTAACTCAATCATATTAAATACCTTTTAAAAAATACAGCCATTTGCAGTTTTAGTGCTCAATGTCTATCAAGTTGACAACGTAGAGAATTGGTATCATACTTTCACTCATGTGATGCCTAGACCAAGGGTTCTCAAAATTTTTAGTTTCAATATTCCTTTGAACCACAAAAAATTATTGAAGACTCTAAAAAGTCTGGGTTTACATGGATTACTTTATCAACATTTACATGTTAGAATTAATACTGGGAAGGTTTTAAACCATGAGAGTACATAAATATAGATACCATTAGCTCTCAGAGCAATAAAAGGCATTAGGTGTTACATGTCTGGCAGCCTCTAGAAAATTCCACTGTACACTCGTGAACCATGAGAATGAAAAAGGCAAATAACATTTTAAGAAAAAAGTTTGACCTTAGAACCTGAAAGAGTCTTGGGGACTTCAGGAGTCCCTAGAATCACTGATGCAGAACAACATACTACACACTTAAGAGTAAGGTAAGTTGCTTAATATTAGAACACGATCCTGGGCCGTCATGTGTCACTGTTGCAAGTACTGTCCTCACCCGGGAACGCTTCTGCACCCATGAATTGGAATCTGCCATATGGCCACTCACCACTACTACCAAATGACACTTCATTCCGCAAGAATCCATTGCATTAGAGCTAACCTCTAATCTAACCGAACGCCTCGGACAAGTTAATTTGTCTCTTCTCTTGCTTAAGTACTTTCTCCTCTCTCCCTGCGGCCCCTGAAGAGTGTTAGTTCTGATAGCTGTGCCAGCTCTCATTGTCACCTTCCAAGTGCTACTTTCTGGGTCCAGCCAGTGACTTTTTAGTATCTTCTGATTTGAAATTCGGTTCTATTCAGGAGTTCCCCCATGCCCTTGTCAACGGAAAACAAGCCAAACTCTGTAAAATAATTTTAAAGAGGTTTATTCTGATCCAAATTTGAGAGCCGTGACCCGGAGCCACTCCCAAGAAGCCTTGAGCAAGTGGTCTCTCTGTGGCTGGGTGACAGTTTGGTTTTATACATTTCAGGGAGACAGGCGTCACAGGTAAAGTCATCAATCAATACGTGGGAGGCATACGTTGGTTTGGCCCCAAAAGGTGGGCCGTCTCGAAGTTGGGGCTTATAGGCTATAGGTGGGTTTAAAGATTCTTTAATTTGTAATTGGTTAAAGACATGAAGCTTTGTGTAGAGGCTTGGAATGTTTTAAGATAATGAGGTCTGTTAATCAGAGACAAGCCACTGGACATAGATTTGTTGTGTAAATTGAGGACCTGCACGTGTGTCTTGCATACCCTTAGGCCTGTTAATGGGTTACAAAGGATTTCTCCAGGAAGGGAGACCGGAATGATGAGGCATGTCTGACCTTCCTCCTGGTGGCAGGCAATTTAGTTTTAGGATAGCCCCAGGGCCAAGAGGGGGTCCAATCAGTCAGCTGGTGGGGGGAGGGGGGAGCCTTAAGATTTTATTTTAGTTCAAACCCTCTTTCTGGTGCCTATCCCAAACTCCTGGAGGCTTATGCAAAGTCCCAGTGAGGTCCTCGGGAGAGGAAAGTGGGTCCACTCTGGTGTCCTTCTTTTGCAGCCCCCACCCCACCCAGGCCGCCTCGGCCAGCGGGCTCAGCCCACCGGGCTTGCTGCAGAGATGGTGACAGCCCATCGTCACCTCGGAGCTGAAGATGCATCCAAGCCCGTATCTGTGACTTCCTCCCACCGTGGAAGGAAGTCACCGTGGAAGACACCCTCCTTCCATCCCAGGTCTCTGCTGCCAGGGCCTGCCCGTTCCCGGAGCAACCCCAGGGCAGACCTGCTCCCTCTTTCTCTCTCAGGCAACTTCCCCACCTGCAAAACCCTCTGGCTTCTCTTTCCCTTGTAAGTCATCAGAAGCCTGGGGGCGGTCTGTGGCCTCCTGGTGCTTAGATCTTCCGGGCCACTGTCCTGTTGGTCTTCCCCACAGACCTCACAGGTCCAGGCGAAGAACAGGACCTGGGTTCTCTGTGCTCGTGGGTCCCCTCATGCTTCACGGGGCATCTGGTCGCGTCCCACTCCCCCCAGGGCTCATTCCAGGGTGTAGGAGCACAGGACAGGGACTTCACGCTATAGTTTGTCAGCTGCAAACTCTGCTCCCTCTCTTTGGCTGGAAGCTGTTTATTGGCCACCTTGGCAGGGCAGGTGAGATGACCATTCTGTATTTTCACACTCCATCCGGAAATCGCTCCCGTCTTACGCCAGAGCCCTCACGTGTGCCCTGAAAAGCTCGTTTGTTTCTCTCTTAGCGTCTCTGTCCTGCTTCCTGCACGTCCCCAGCGGAGCAAACGTGAGCGCGTCTCTGGGTCTGGCAGAAACGACGGCTACCACGTCACTACTGCGCCACCATACCTTACTCACCGGAGTTTGCTTTCTTTCCCATTTTCCTTTTCTCCTATTTTTGGTGGAGGCCAGTGTTAAGTGTTTAGCTGATCATTGCTTATCCGTGAACACAGACCAACACGGGGTCTCTTTGTAAAGGATCCCTTGTGGTTTGGGGTGCAGTCACGAGGGTCCCCGCGCTGTTCCGCTCCCTTGCAGTCGCAGGAACGAGTTCCACGCTGAAATGGGGCCACGTGCCCGGGGTTGGCAGAGGGTCCCCCGGCTGGGCTTTCCGGTTTGTCACTTGGAGAAGGCTCGCTGTGGCTCAGGGTTTAGGCCACCCGGGCTGGTCTCCCCACAATCCTTCCCGGCTCCCTGGACCCGGTCACTTTGCAATTGCTCCCCCAGGAGCTTGGCTAGTGTCCCTGAGGCTTTGTCAAAGGGCGTCTTCTGTGCACATCCTCCTAGCTCTCCGCACGGAGGATGACTTCAAAGGCGCAGCAGCCCTGAGAAGAGGAGAAGGACAATGCAAGAAATGCCAGCGGGAGGAAGGTTTGCTTTGGCAGCTGCTCGATTGTTCCCTAGGCCGGGAGGGGCCCGCTCCCACCTCCGCAGCTCACTGGTCCTCGCAGCTCGCAGCTGATGTTTTCTTTGGTTTGGTTTCTTCCTGTTCCTTCTGAGGCTGGGAGCTCCTACTCCTAGCAGCTTATGTACATTTCCCGAGGCCTCAGCTTCCACTGATCCCTTTAATCTGTTGCCAACACAGGATTCTCCTAATCTTCCTCTGAGCCCCGTGTCTGCACTCGGAGGGGAGAGTAACCGGCACTTGGAAGGTGGGGCCCACTGCTATTCGGGTCTGGGTTTGTTTCAAGGCTACTGGGCACAGCTGGAGTGAGCGACTGAAGGACCAGCCTATCCCAGAGTCGGCCCTCCACCCCCAGGGTGGGCCTCCACCCCAATCCTAAAACCTTACCTCCGGCCTTTCTTGCTTTGTGCAGGGGCTGTCCATTTTTTTAAAAATTTTTAATTAATTAATTATTACTATTTTTTTTGAGACAGAGTCTCACTCTGTTGCCCAGGCTAGAGTGCCATGGCATCAGCCTAGCTCACAGTGACCTCAGACTCCTGGGCTCAAGAAATCCTCCTGCCTCAGCCTCCCAAGTAGCTGGGACTACAGGCACGCGCCTCCACCCCCGGCTAATTTTTCCTATATATTTTTAGTTGGCCAATTAATTTCCTTCTATTTTTAGTAGAGACGGGGTCTCACTCTTGCTCAGGCTGGTTTCGAATTCCTGA